>CAJNOL010000849.1:0-29645 GCA_905250125.1 Rotaria sordida
TACCAGTCTCTCCTACAATACAAAAAAAAATTCTTCTTCTTTTCTATCTTATTTATATATATTTACCAATTTCTCCTTTTCGACCTGGTAAACTTTGACCACCACCCATACCTGGTTCTCCAGCATCACCTGCATAATAAATAGAATAATAATATTCAATTCATTCTAAAAAAAAAAGAATTCTACCTTGATATCCTTTAGGACCTGGTAAACCTGGAAAACCATTTGCACCAGGAGTGCCAGGTAATCCACCTAAAGATAATTTTCACGATTTGTTTTTATTTTGAAATTATATATATAATTTTTTTTTACTTACGTTCACCAGGAAAACCAGGGCGACCTTTGAAAAAAAAATTAATTCAATAGAAAAGAAAGAAAAAAAAAAGAATCACTCACCTTTCATTCCAGTCAAACCGGGATATCCAGGACCTGCATTATCACCACCTGTTTTTTTTTGTAAAAAAAAAATAAATATTCAATATAAAATCCAATCAAATAATATGTATACATACGTTCGCCTGGTTGACCTGGAAAGCCTGGCGATCCATCTGCACCAGGAAGACCCTATTTATTAAGATATACATTTAACGATTTCATTCATTTTCATTAAAAAACATACCGTATCACCAGGTAAACCGCGATAACCAACTTGGCCAGGGCCACCTGGAGCTCCAGCTGCGCCAGGACCTAAATGAGACAGTAAAAAAAAACAAGTATATAAATAAATATTCTATAGAAAATATCTACGTCCAGCTCGACCACGAGCACCAGGAAGACCAACATCACCAAATAAACCAGGTGCTGTACCACCTACAAAAAAAAATTACATGTACGTATTTTTTTTTTAATAAACATACCTCTTTCTCCTTTAAGTCCTTGCGGACCAGCGTATCCTGGAATACCATTTGCGCCTATAATTAAAATCAAATGCAAAAAAAAAACCAATAACAACATATTATTAACTTACCTAATGTGCCAGGCATACCACGTGCACCAGGTAAACCGCCTAAAATTATAAATTATTACAAAATAAGATTACGCAAATAACTTACGAGCTCCTGGCAAACCAGGCGAACCACGTTCACCACCCACACCCTTTGGACCTGGGAAACCTTGTGGTCCAGAAATTGTTGCAATAGCAGGTTCACCGCGTTGACCCTTTTATACGAATAACAAATATGTAAATCATAATAAACATTATTCTATGAAATTTACTTTGGCACCAGGTATACCAGGTGCACCAGATAATCCATTCGCTCCGGAAGCGCCAGGTCTAAAGAATAATGTCATATAAATAAACATACAAAAAAAAAAAAGAAATTTTCCTACCGTCCATCAAGACCAGTTCGTCCCTCAAGACCAGGATAACCTATATAAGATTGTTATCGAAAAAAAAACAATTGATAAACGTATTTCTAATCTACCTTTAACACCATTTTCGCCTAAAAAATAAAATATCTTAATATAATTTATAATATGAATATGATTAGTTCAACAAACCTGGTAAACCGGGAAGACCAGGTCGACCACTTTCACCCTAAATATATAAATATTTTTATTAAAAACTTTTTGAAATAATTAACTTTATTTTTACCTGTGTACCAGGTAAACCATTAGCCCCAGGTGAACCATCTCGGCCAGGTAAACCAGGAGCACCTTATATTTATATTTTGAAAAATTATTCAGAACAGATTTCATTCAATTACTTACCAGGTAGACCAGAATCACTAGAAGAAAGTAAAAACAAAAGACATAAAATTCTACTAATTTTTAACAAATATAAATAATTTTACCCGGCATCTCCAGGATAACCTTTAATACCGGGTGGACCAGGTGGTACTAGTAACATTGGTGCATCATCACCAGGTAGACCAGGAAGACCAGGTCGGCCATTTTTTCCTGGTGGACCTTGATCACCGATGTCACCACGTGGGCCACTTGCAAATATCTGTCCTGGTGGTCCAGGTTGACCTCGTGGACCTATTCATCAATATTTTTTTTTTTTTATATATAAATATTAAATAATTTACCTTTCGGTCCTGAAGTACCCGGACTTCCTGCACGTCCAATATCACCCCAAGCACCCTGTTTAAAATAGAAAAGACAGTTTATTTATATATATAGCAAGAAAATCATATACTCGTGGGCCAGGAGCACCGGGAGCACCATCATAACTAAAATTCAACAAAATTTCGTAATTATCTTTCTTAATCAAAATATCATACCCATCACGTCCATTAATACCAGGTTCACCAACGTCACCATGATAACCTTTAACACCAGGTTCACCATCTAGTCCTCTACGACCTTTATGTTCAAAATATCAAAAAATAAATAAATTGTTTTTTTTAAATATTTATATTTTACCTTTAATACCATCAGCACCAATCAAATCACCAGATTCACCTTTACGTCCTGGAATACCTGGATAACCATTTCGACCCGGAATTCCCTTTTAAATAAAATAATCTCTTTGTAATTTAACAACAATAGATTTCACATTTTATTCTTGCAGTTTTTTTCAAATAGAATAACTAATTACTTACATCCGGTCCAGGTAAACCATCAGATCCACGTGGTCCACTTGTTCCTGTATCACCTTTTTGGCCTGAATAAAAAATTTTAAATATATCTTTTCGAAGAAAAAAAAACAAACATTTGCATATACTTACCTCGAAAACCGGGTGGACCATTTAACTAGAAATAGACATAGAGAATTATAATAATAATAATAATAAAATATATCATTCAAAATGAATACTTACACCTGGTCGTCCACGATAACCTTGACTACCACGATCACCTTGAAGACCAGCAACAGCAGGTGGACAATATCCACAACCACCGGATTCACCTTAAAAAAAAAAAGATACATAAAGTAAAATAAATTTTTTATTGAATATACTCACCAGCATCACCTTTTAGTCCAGAAACACCTAAACAAAAAAACATTCTTATTAGAAAATCTCAACAAAAAAGAAACATACCAGGATAGCCAGGTGGGCCGGGTTCACCTGGTCGACCGGGGTATCTATAATAAATAAAAAAAAACACAATGTACAACAATACTTAGCAAAAACGTATTATTCACCCTTGTGGACCAGATGGACCATATCCTAAAAAAAAACCAGGAATTATACATTAGAATATAAAAAAACCAAAAAAATATTTCTCACCTTGGTATCCGTGAATGCCATCACCAGGAATGCCTTACATAATAAAAAAAAAAAGATAACTATTATTAATCCTTCGATTTATAACAATACTTACCTGGTGGACCTGGTTCACCCATATCACCTGGCTGTCCCATCGAACCGGGATCTAAAGAAGTTAATAGATAACATATATGTTTCAGACTCGACAAAAAAATTTAACTTACATCCAATACGACCGGGAAGACCAGAACTTCCACGTGGTCCTATATAAAAATGTTGAATTTTTTGAAAAAAAAAGAAAAGAAATATATACCGTATGTTTCTTCACCAGGAAGTCCTTTATCACCAATGCCACCCTTGTCACCGGGTGTACCTAATTTAATCAAAAAATTTTTATATATACATTAAAAAAAAAATTCAATATTACCAGCAGAACCGGGTAGTCCAGGAGGACCAGGACGACCTAAATAAAAAAAATAAAAAAATTATATTCTAACGAAATTGAATAACTTATTTCATACCATCAAAACCACGATCACCCTTTTCGGCATCAGCTGTGTCTCCCATAGGACCAGGTCGACCAGGTGAACCATAATCACCTTGTTCACCTTTCATACCTTGGAAACCTATAAATCAAATCATATAATTATATTTATTAATTATTTCTCGATTATTTACCAGGTAAACCAGGAACTCCTGCAAATCCATTTGATCCAGGATCACCTGTCATTCCCTAAAAAACACAAATCATCCAATAAAAACACACAAAAAAAACCATCAATTTAAATTGTATACCGGATAGCCCGGTGCTCCAGGAAGTGATTGAGCTCGTTGAGCACCATAAGTCTACACAAAACGAAAAAAATAAACTTAGAAAAAACAAAAATTTTATTTCTTACATTTGGACCTTGTTCACCAATGTCACCACGTTGACCTTTTGGACCAGGATATCCATTTCGGCCAGGTTCTGTAATTTAGACAAAAAAAAAACTGAGCATGATATTACCATAATTAACTTACCGCCAGGAAGGCCATCACCTCCAGGTGGACCTGGTGGTCCTAGAAGACAAAAAACAAAAACAATGAAGGAAAATTTAACATATAAATATAACAGACCTGTTGTTCCTTTGACACCAAATGAACCTTGTGGACCTTCTTTACCAAATTTACCCTATGATTTTTCTTTTTTAGACAACAAATAAATATATTTAAAAAAATTTACTTGTGGACCAGGTGCACCAAAATCACCTTTTTCTCCTTTAGGTCCTTGTAAACCATCGATACCCTAAAAATAAAAATATATATTTCATATTATGAAAAATTATTGAATCAAATTTACATACAAAATATCCTTGTTGACCACGTTCACCTTTATAACCACG
Organism: Rotaria sordida; assembly: GCA_905250125.1. NCBI lineage: Eukaryota > Metazoa > Rotifera > Eurotatoria > Philodinida > Philodinidae > Rotaria > Rotaria sordida. The sequence goes on from CAJNOL010000849.1 coordinate 4,538, forward strand.
ATCCCCAGCTGGTCCACGTGAACCTTGTGGTCCATGTATATCCGTAAGACCTTTGAAAATAGAAAAAAAAATTCAATACAAATTAATAAGTTAAAAAAAGAAAACCCAAGCTGATCGAAAAAAAAATGTCGGTTGTGTCTGAGTCGACTGCTCCCGGGGTGCGCTATAAAGCTCAATAAAAAAAAAATGTGTGTAACAATAATAAAAAAAGAAAAAGCTGAGAACATGCGAACGTTATTTCTTTATTATTAAATTTGTAGTAAAATAAAACGTTCGCATCTGCCCCTTTTCGTCTTAGTTGTCTTTCGAATAAAAAAAAAAGCATGGAAAGGTAAAGCTTTATTATTATCTTATATATATGAATACTTACAGGGTCTATTTCCACACATTCGATCTATTAAATCCAAGTAAGGATATCATAACAATGAACAAGCAAAACAAAAAAAGACAGAAACTCAAATCTGGTCCGAGTCCAACTGATATTTCTTTTTTTTTTCTTTTTTTCTACATATATATGATAACCTAAGAGAATATTCATACCTCGGAAATAATTATATTGATTTGTATCTACTGGTGTAGGAGCATTATCACCTAAATATGAAGAAAATATTTAAAACTTGTTTTTTGGATTTGACTTTTTTTTTCTTCTCATACCTGGTTCACCACGTCCACCTTAAGAAAAAAAACAATAGAATAAATATTAATCTTATATTGTTTTGAAGGATTTTGTTTTTTGTTTACCTTTGACACCATAACTTGCTGGACCAGCTGATCCTGGCGATCCTGCATCTCCTCTTAATCCAGGTGAACCCTAAAATTGAAAGAAAAAATGAAGATTATGTTACAAAAACAAAAAAAAATCAGTAGAAAACTTACATCTGATCCTGGAAGTCCCACGGAACCTGGTATACCAGGAGAACCTGGTGAACCGGGCCAACCCTATTAAAAAATTCATAGAAAGATACTTATTTTTCTTTAATTTATACTCACAACAACACCTGGCGAACCGGGAAAACCAGGATCACCACGTGGTCCCTTTACGATACCACCATTACCTATTGTTTCACCTGGTTCACCCTAATCAATATCATTATGATTTATTACGTAAAGAAAACAAAATGTATATATATATATATAATATCTTACTGGTTCACCAACTCTACCGGGTAAACCAGGAGAACCTGGAGTTCCTACTCCAAAACCACGTCCATCTTCACCAGATTCACCCTATAATCAAAGAATATATATTAATTTAAATTGTAATTTTTTTATTCGTTCGCTTGAAACCAATAGATAAATGATACTATTAATATATCATTTTTTGTATTAATCAAGGATACAAAATTCTCTCTCTCTCTCTCGGATAGATACAGACCTTCAAACTGTCAACAACAATCAGTCATATAGTATTTTTTTCAATATACATGCGTCATAGTTGTACTGATATAAATAGAGCTAATAAGAGAATTCATCAATTTTTTTTCCGTCATAACAACTGGACTTTAATCTGTAAGAAAATATTGTTGATATTTCCTATGACGTCGTATGCTTAATATCCGTTTGTTATCCTGTCAATCAAAGACAACCGTCAATGACAATGATATATAGATTAATTTCGATGAGAATAAGATATCATTATTGTGTATATAAATATAAAAGAATGTCTTATAAAATTAAATTAGTTCGATTTCAAAAAAAAATTATTCTTTTTTTTTTTTTTACTCATTTGATAAACGTATACTTAGAGAGTAATCGGTTACTTAATTATTTTCGTTATATTTCAAAGAAGCATTAGTAATTTGTCCTTTTTTATTAATCATAAACTGAAATGCTTTAGCAGCTGTTGTTTATCGTTAATCGTCTCATTTTCTTTCAATAATTATCTAAACACGTATATGTATATTCCATGCATGAATAAGCCATTTAACCGCAAATAAACTAACAAGGACAAGAGACAGACATACGAAGACAAAAAAAAACATATATTATGTTGTTGTTTGTTTATATCATCATCATCATTTTTTTTCCTACTTATTTATCAATCCATATGAAAGAAATCTGCAAGGTCTAATGCATAACGACTAAATCAGTTAATTAGGACGTCTGGAACTTAAGATAGGATATGCCACAAACCAAACACATATGTGGTTTCATTTATCTTCACTATTTTATCAAGGCTATGGAATTGCTTTTTTTTCTATCTTCTTATGTGTCTATATAGAAAAACAAGAAAAACAGACGTCATTTTAGCATATTTTTCTTATGTGTTGATATGTCTTCTGATGCATCATCCTTGATTTATGCGCGATTAGTGCTTATCTAATCAAGATGGGGGAGAAAAAAAGAGACTATCCGCCTTCTTATATCTGTAGTAAATACGTATACATGGACGTGCTATCTAATATATGCTGTAATGTTTTTTTATTTACCTTGCTACCATTACATCCTGGCACACCGGGAATACCGCGTGGACCCATAGCACCAGGTTGTCCAGGAAAACCATTTTGACCATCAATAGGCAATAAACCATCATCACCCTAAGTTTTGATAAAATTAACAAAAAAAAACACAAATAAAAATTTAATTATTGAAATTTACTCGTTCGCCTTTAGCGCCATATATACCACGATCACCTTTTTCACCTAGAATACCTTGATTGCCTGTTCGTCCTGATGGACCTTTTAATCCACGGTCACCTGGAACACCGGGAAAGCCTGGTGGACCTATAAAAGACATTTAAAAAATAAATAAATAATGTATACAAAAACAAAAAAAAATCAACGCACCAGAGATACCCATAGCACCCTTTCCTGGACATTGACAATCACGTCGTGGACCACAACCTTTACATTCTGAGCCTTGAATATATGTATCTTCACCATCTTCCGATCGAGCTGGTCTTGATGGAACTTTCTTCGATCTATTAAGTTGTCTTTTCACTCGGACATTCGAATCGTCATCATTATCATTTTGTGCCTAAAATAAATCATAAAGACACTAAAATTTAATAACTAATATACTTAAATCTCACTGTTCGAGTTTCAATATGATTAACAATTGACAAAAATAAAATAAAACCGATGATAATCGGCCTCAATAAAGAAGCCATCGTGCGCACGCGAACACGAACACGAACACGGCTCACGAATTATTTAAGTGTCAATCAATCTAAAATACTAAATAAAAATATTTTCTTAAATATTCTATCTTACCATACAAATTCAAACAAAAATCTCACACTAAATTTAATATTTGACACGTTAATACGATGCAAAAAAAAAACGTGTTCAGTTTTCTTAGTTAGTTTATAACCGCAGTGATACTAAAAGGACAGTAACCCGCCCGAAAAAAAACAAGTTCGAGCTTTCCAACATGTATTTTTTTTGCTTTTTCCCCTTCTCTTTCTCGATTTTTTTTTCTATTTTTTTTGTATCTATTTACGGTAGACGACAACAACAGTACGAGTAATAAAAAAAAAAAGGCGACGACAATCATCTTCGGAACAAATTAAGAGGGGCAAATATCTTTTTGTGAGGGAAAAAAAAGATGTCTTGTGTATATCTGTATGCAGTATTATATATGTTATCAATTCTCGTACTCTACAGAAATAGCAGAATTAGTAATACATAGTCAATATTCATCTTTCATCAGTAAGAATGGAATAGAAAAACCGCGTTTTTCTGGTTGGTGGATTTAAATACTACCCCTTCGTACTCTCTTTTATCTCTTTCTATTTACCCCATCTCTCTCTCTGATTGTGGTAAGATAGTTGATATTATTGTACTAACCGAAAAAAATAGTCCAGTTTTTGTGACGCTGGCATTTTTTTTCTGTGCTTACTCGCGTTCGGTCTTTATTCGCTTGTTACAGACCATACGACGACGACAGGACATAAGTTTTAAGTGTCCGTCGCCGCTGCAAGATTGCGCGTGACTCTAAGCAGAAAATCTAAACATGCATCAAACTACAAACATTTCAAAATTGTCCAATGGTTGGACTATAAGGTAAGTAATTGAATGTTTTATTTTGTTTTTTTTTTTCAAAAAGAAAGAGATATTTAAAGTAAAAAAAAAACAGAGAAGAATACTTATACATTTATCGAAGTATAGATGTTAGTACGAGGCAACTACTACATCCAATGAACAGTTTGTTAGCAATCTCCTGCTTTCTTTTCATCAATATATCATTTTTACATTTATGTCTATTTCATATATATTGTTATTGGTACAAAACACATATAAATAATTATATTGTTGAGCTTTATTTTTATATTGTGCGTTGCACAAAAAAGTATAGAGTTATCTTTTGTCTTTGTCACTTTATATTATTATCAGCAACTCCAACAGAGAATGTGTATATTACAAAAAAATAACATATTCTAGATATATATATTTTTTTACTTAATAATAGGCGTACAAGGTGAAACAGACAAAGACAAGGTTTCTTGTCTGTGATGACCACAAAATAAGAGCAATATAGGAGACAAGAGAAGGACAGAAAATTTATATCGTACGATCTAATAATAACAACAGCAGAAAAACATTTTATCCCACGTCTAAGATGAATAATTCGTCGTCATTCTTAATTATTCATCGTATCTTCTGTCACTAGTTGAATTTCTTTTTTTGCTCTTGTTGGTGCTATTTGCGATATTAGGCGGAAATATCATGTTGTTCGTCCTTAGTAGTTTGTCTTCCATCCTTTTATGCTAACAGATTATTGAGATCACATAATAAATCCTTGGCTTATCATGTTCTCTTTTCTTCTCTTGTTTGTTTGATTGCTTTACTTTCTCATCAGTCTGCTTTCGTCATTCTATATGATTCTCCTATCGCCTTGTATATTCATACGATGTAGTTCTTCTTCTTCTTCTTTCCTGTACACTATTCGAGAATTATTAATTATCGCACCACGATAGCAAACAGGAATGGTACGAAGGACACTGTGGTCTGATGTCTATGATGATAGTACTCGAAGACACCAGGAAAAACAGAAGGACTTTATCGCTGCTGTAACCAACAATAAACAAACTATCGTTATCGAACCGTTTAATGTACGACAGTTAGACAGAGACAGAAAATATATATACTACAAGTTTTTTTTCTTTCTATAAATCATTCATAAAACCGCATGTTGAATGTTTCCAACAATAAACATCAATAAAAAATGGCTATGTTTGAATATTTCTAAGTAAGTTATACTGATCATTGATTATTCGATATCATACATCATATTGTTGTACTTATATATGTACATATATCATTTTTAGTGATTTGTTTAATAGATAAATATCAGCACACGGGAAAATACCTAAGGATACCTTGGAGACAGATCTTTTGTTTATTTTTTATTTTACTAAGGTTCATTAAAGGATAGATAGAAACATTTCTTATATGTGTGAAATCAATTGAATTATATATTTTCTTTTTCTAGGCTAAACTATGCTTCCATTTTAATCGTACTTGTCCTCGCCATTTTCATTGACTCAAGCAATGGTCAACAAAGGGTATGTTCATATACTCACATAAATTTATAATTCAATTATTTAAGATTAACAGTAATAATAATAATAATAATTTCTCTATGATTATCAATGTATAGATTCGATGAATTCAAAAATGAGAAAATAAATATTTTTAAAGAGCACTAGTTACAGGAAATATATAAAGTCATCTACAATAAAAAAAAATGAATATATACATTATAAATATGTTTATTTTATTTTCTAGTACCCAGATTCCCGTCCGGTAGCACCACCACCCGGCTATGCTTTTGCACCTGGCTATGGCTCAGCCCAATATCAACCACCACGAAATGGCAATGGTAGCAATTGTGACAATTGTAATCAACCATGTTTTTGTATAGCACAAAAAGGAGACCAGGTACACAAATTAAAAAAAAAATAATGTTGCACGATGTGATTCATATATACATATATATTTAGGGTCCATCTGGCCCAATGGGCCCTCCTGGTACTCGAGGAATAAATGGTATTGTTGGTCCTGAAGGTATATTGTGTGTGCTCATATTATGATATGAATAGAAATTTGATTATATTTGATTTATAGGACCTGAGGGTTTGAAAGGAGACAAAGGTGAACGAGGTTTACCAGGTTTACCCGGTCAAAAAGGTGACAGAGTAAGTCTCATTGTTTTTATATTAAATTAATTATTTATAATAATTATTTTTTTTTTCTCCAATAAATAGGGACGATCCGGTGAACCAGGCATGCCTGGTATGAAAAACAAAAATGATATTATTGTTTTCTTTTTAATTCTATGCAAATATCTTTTGTTTTAGGTCATCCCGGTTTACCTGGTCTTCCAGGTCCAAAAGTGAGTTTAATAAATTAGTCTAATATATAATATTTTTCTTGTTTTATTTTAGGGACCAAACGGTAAATAATCAATATTTAAGAGAAAGGATAAAATGAACATTTTGACTTTTTTCAGGTTTACCTGGCCGTGATGGATGCAATGGAACAAAAGTAAAAATAAATAGAAAAAGAAAAAGAACTGTATCTTTATACTATTATTATTATAGGGAGAACCTGGCCGAGATGGATTTGGTGGACAGGTAAAATATATTGATTATTTTTAATTTTGGGAAAATTCTAATTAATTTATTATTTATTTAGGGCGGTCGTCCCGGTGAACCTGGTACGTATATCGACAAAATTGATTAATTTATACTTTTTTCTCCTTTATATTTCAGGTCTTCCTGGACCACGAGGTCCCAAAGGTATGAAAGAATAATTTTAATAAAAACAATGTCATTTTGTTTTTTTTTTATTAAATAGGTGAACCTGCACAAGCTTTACCTGGATACAAAGGCGAAATCGTATGCATACAAAAAAAAACAACAACATATGTTTTTCATAGATATAAATATATTATATTTAATTTTTAGGGACCACCAGGAGCTCCCGGTCTTCCCGGTGCTGCTGTAAGTTTTTACTAATTTTTTTTAGTATTTATTTGATAATATTGTTTAATTTTCCTAGGGTTCTTCTGGAAATGCTGGTATTCCTGGATCACCAGGCTCTGTTGGTTTTCCTGGTCGTGCAGTGAGTAGCAAGATAATATTTATTTTCTTCTTTTAGTATTACGAAAATGAATTTTTCTCTAGGGTCAAAAAGGTGATCGTGGTGAATCAGGTTTTCCAGGTAAGATGAAAAAGAAGATTTTATTGATATTTTTTTAAATTTTCTATTAACTTGTTTAGGAAGTCCTGGTGCTGGATTTACTGGTGAAAAAGGTCAAAAAGGAGAGCCAGTAAGCATGAAAATTATAATGAATACTTGTATTCTCAAAAATTCATTTAGGGTTCATCTTCTCCCTATGCACCTCCAGGTTATGCAGAAGTACAAGGTAATAACACTTATGTTCCAATATCAATTCCTGGTGTTGCTGGTCCAAAAGTAAAACGTTTTTTTTGTGTGTTAAAAACAAAAACTCATCATTTTTATAATTCATTGTTATTGACAGGGTGCTATGGGATCTAAAGGAGAACCTGGTGAGATTGGTTATCCTGGTGCTCCTGGTGCTGCTGGACCATCAGGTTTAGTTGGTGAAAAGGGTATGCCAGGCCCTGTTGGACCACGAGTAAGTATTATTCTCAATCAAACTTTTTTTTTAATATTTTTGTTATGTTGTAATAGGGTCCTACTGGATTACCTGGTCAAGCTGGTTTCCCAGGCCAAGCAGGGTAAGATCATTGAATCTTGACTGAATATATTTTATTTTTGATTTTTATTTATTTCAGAGATCGTGGTAGCCCTGGTTATCCTGGTCAAAATGTATGTGATGTGTTAAATATTGAAGAAGAAAAAAAAAATTTTTTTTTTTTTTTGCGTATTGATTTATAGGGTAGTCCAGGAAGACCTGGTCAAAATGGTTTACCAGGAGACAAAGGTTTGTATGATTAATTTCATTTAAATAAAAATTTGAATTCTTTTTGTTAGGTGATCGTGGTTTCCCTGGTATGCCTGGCATGTGTTTATCTGTAAGTTGAGGCTTTTCTTTTTTCATGGTGAAATATTTTATTAATGTACTTTATTTTTTTATAGGATCAAGCAGATGGTGGAGTACCTGGACAACCAGGACCAGCTGTAAGTTAAAATATCAAATTATTCGATTCATATTTATTTGTTTATATTTTTATAGGGACCTAAAGGAGAACGCGGTAAATGATTAAAAACAAAAGAAATGATTGAATATTATGTCTTTGTTGTTTTTTTTTAAAGGTCCGTCCGGTCCTTCAGGCTTTCCCGGTGCTCCTGTAAGTATTCATTGTATGAAAATAAAATTTTCTTGATGTAAAATTTTCAAAGGGTTTACCTGGTTCACAAGGTACAAAAGGTGATCGTGGTTTTGATGGTGCACCTGGTAGTCCTGGCCAACGTAAGTATCGCATATATTAAGATATGTATATGTATATATATATGTATATATATATTTGATTGATTTTCTTTCAGCTGGACGTGATGGTGTCAAAGGAGCTACAGGAGATAGTGGACGACCCGGTATGAAAATCGATAATTAAAAAAAATTACTTTTCTAAATGTATGTATATAACATTTTAGGTGATCCCGGTGCACCTGGATTTCCTGGTCCACAAGGTTAGTTAGAATGATGAAAGTGAATGTAACATTAATTATGTCATTATAGGTTATCGTGGAGCTAAAGGTGAACCAGGTCCAAAAGGTTAGTAAAAATAAATGATTTTGTATTTATGAAATTGGAATTATTTTTTTTTGTTTTTGTTAGGTGACCCTGGCCGTTCGATTGCTGGTTCACCAGGTACTGATGGTTTTCCAGGTCAAAGTGGTGCTCCAGGAGCTAAAGGTAAAAATTAATTAATCACATGATTAAATATATTAATCGTTTTATTTATTCTAGGTGAACGTGGTGGACGTGGTCTTCCTGGTTTACCTGGTAATTCAACAGCTGGTAGTGGTTTTCCCGGTCCTCAAGGACGTATGTATTTAATTGATAACAATTTGCGATGACTTTTTGTTTTCGTTTTCTAGCTTCCGGCCCAACGGGTAGTCCAGGTGCTCCAGGTTTTCAAGGTGTTGCTGGTATGAAAGGAACTAAAGGAGATCGAGGTAAGTTTTATTTATTATCAAAAACAAAATAAAGAGATATCTTAAATTAAATTCAATAATTTTCTTAGGTCTTGATGGTACTTGTGGTACTCGTGATGGTTTGAAAGGTAGCAAAGGTGAACCAGGTTATCCTGGAGAAGCTGGTAAATAGAAAAAAAGCTTAAATAAAAAAAACATATTGTTAAATTTTAATATACTTTTAGGAACATCTGGTCAACGTGGTACATCAGGAGAAAAAGGTGATCGAGGTGATTCTGGTCCACAAGGTTATCCTGGTAATATTGGTTCAGCTGGTGCACCCGTAAGTTTTTAGAATTTTATAATTTTTGTTTATCGAAAAACGTTTTTTTTTTAAATCTAGGGTCGAAATGGTTTGGATGGTGAACCAGGTGGTAAAGGAGACAAAGTAAATTTGATTAAAGATTTGAACTAGTAATTATACTTAAGATATTATGTTATATAGGGTGAATCAGCTCGTATTTCAACAGTACAAGGAATATCAGGAGAAAAAGGAACACCAGGTTAGAAGAATATTATTTTTTAATTTATGTTAATTTTATATTTATTTATTTTATAGGTCTTCCCGGTTTGAAAGGTGATCGTGGACAAAAAGGTAAATAAAAATTTCATTCAATAATTTGATTTATTTTCAATACTTTTTTCTTTTCAGGTGCACCCGGTTATAGTGGTCGTGACGGTCAACCAGGCGGAATGGGTCTAGTAGGACCTAAGGTAAATAATTTTTTGTGTAAAATTATTAACAAAGAAATAAAATCATTGTTTTTTCTCGTAGGGTGATGCTGGTTATCCAGGTCAACCAGGTCCACCAGGTAGTCCAGGTCCAATGGGTGATCTTGGTCCACCAGGTGCTACACTTCCAGGTGAAAAAGGTGAAAAGGGTATTCCAGGTCCAGTTGGTAAGTACAATCAAATATTTTTATTTTGAACTTTATATTATTTTGTTTTTGTGTTTCCATAGGTATTCCCGGTGCATCAGGTTTTTCAGGTGCCAAAGGAGAACCAGGTATGAATAAATTTTAGACAGTAAAAAAAAAATAAATCTATTATTATTTTTCTATTTAATTTAGGTCGACCAGCACCTATTGCTCCGGGAAGTATACAAGGTTCACAAGGTCAAAAAGGTGATCGTGGAGCATCAGGCTTTCCAGGAGCTCCAGGACTTCCAGTAAAATTTCTTTTTTTTTCTTATGATGAAATCATTTAATATATTAAAATTGAAATCTTTCTAGGGTCCTAATGGTTTACCAGGTTTACCAGGTGCAGCTGGCTTAAAAGGTGAATCGGGTCAATCAGGTCTTCCAGGTCTTCCAGGACCTAAAGGCATCACAGGTATGATAACAAATAAATAAATTTGCTTAATCATGTTTGTCTTTTTCTTTTTTTTATAGGTTATCGTGGAGAACCAGGTGTGTTTCTACTATTTCACATTTATGATTGAAATATTTTTTTTCATATTAGGTATTTCCGGTCGTGATGGATCACCGGGTCTTCCAGGCGCTAAGGGATTCGGTAAATATCAATTGAATGAATTCTTTGTTTTTATAATCGTTTCTTTTAGATGGAGCACCAGGTTTACCAGGCCGTTCAGGTATGTTTTTCATACATTAGATCCATAATATTTCAATGAATTATCTTGTTTTTCTTTTTTTCTTTTTTATAGGAGAAAAGGGTGAACCAGGACTTCCAGGACCAGGCTTTCCAGGTAAATAATTTTTTATATATGAAGAATGTTTTAACAATATATGTTATTACAGGAGCTCAAGGATCTGCTGGCGCTCCCGGTGATCGTGGATTTCCAGGTATGAATTGATTTTAATCGAAATGATAAATATTCATATGAATGTTTTTAATTTTTATAGGTTTACCAGGGCCAGCCGGTGAAAGTGGATTTCCCGGCGCTAAAGGTAAATCTAATGAATGGTTGTTTTTTTTTGTAAAAAATATCTTATAATAATTTATAGGAGAACCAGGCTTTCCAGGTAGTAATGGACTTCCAGGACCAGTAGGCTCGAAAGGGTATCTATATATATGAAATTTCAATGAACATTATTTAACTTTATTTTATTTCTAGTGAACGAGGAGAACCAGGTTATGGTGGACAAAAAGGTGATCAAGGTAAGAAATATTGAAAAAAAAAGATATTGTTCAAATAAATCCTTGTGATTTTTTTTATTTTTTAGGTCCATCTGGTCCATCGGGTATTGATGGTAAGTTTTACACAAATATTTGTTTATTTAATTGAATTAAACAATCCTTTTTTTTTTCTTTTATAGGCTTACCAGGTACAAATATATAGAAAATATTTGAATACAATATAAAGTTTTTTTTTTGTTCATATATAAAGGTCTTCCAGGACCACTTGGACCACCAGGTGCTCCAGGTCTATCAGGAGAAAAAGGTTTTGCTGGATTACCGTAAGTGATTTGAAATTTTTGATCGATTAATATTATTCTTTTTTTTGTTTATTTTAATATCAGAGGATCAAGTGGAAAACCAGGCATGCCAGGTTTACCAGGTGCTAAAGGTGAACGTGGTTTGAATGGAGGACCAGGATTGAATGGAGGACCAGGTTTACCAGGTGAAAAAGGCGTTCCAGGTTTTCCAGGACCATCAGGAGCAAGCGGACTACCAGGCGCTCCGGTATAAGAACTATATAACTTTGCTATTGCCATTGTCTCTTTGTTTTTTTAAGGGTGGTGGAGGACAAAAGGGTGATCGAGGTAAGATATTTATTTTTTCGTCTAATGGTAATATGTATCTTTATTTATTTATTTTTTTTTTGTTTAAAGGTCTTCCCGGTTTACCAGGACAAGCATGCAGAGAATGTACCCCAGGTGCACGAGGTGACCGAGGTTATCCAGGTTCACCTGGTCTACCAGGTCACAAGGGTGAACCAGTAAGTTAATAAATAAAGAAAAATATTTAATTTTATGTTCGAATAATTCAATAGGGTATATCAGCTGCACGTGGACCAGCAGGCGAACGGTAATATAGTTGAAATAAGTTTTGTTATCTTTAATATTTTTCTGATATTTTAGTGGACCAGGAGGTCTTCCTGGCGCACCAGGTCTTCCAGGAGCATCAGGTAAAGATGGTTTACCGGGTCTTCCAGGTGCTAAAGGTGAACGAGCTATTGGTCAAGCAGGTAATGATAAGAATTTTTCTTTTGATTATGAATAAACTTCTCTCTTGATGTAGGTATAAAAGGTGCTATTGGTGAACCAGGTCTTCCAGGTCCAACAGGTTTACCAGGCACACCTGGTGAACGTGGATATCCAGGTGGCAATGGTAAGAGAAATAAGTGTCTTCAATTAAAATACTTATTTTCTATTTTAGGATTACCTGGTGCACCGGGTGAACGAGTAAATAGAATTTTTTTTCCACTATTAAATATTGATTTTCTGATCTTCTTTTTTTCTTCGTAATAGGGTTTACCAGGCTCTTCAGGATTACCAGGTAAAATAAACAAATTAATTATTAATATAATATTTTATTACGAATTTTTTTTTACAGGTGCTGCGGGACATCCTGGTGGTCCTGGACAAAAAGGTATTGTAAATACTTAATTAAAAAGATAATAGAAAAAAAAAACAAAAACAATAATTTCTTTATAGGTGATCATGGATTCAATGGATTACCAGGACAAAAAGGAGAAGCAGGACAACCAGGTAAGATTTGTAAATCTGAATGTTTATGATCAATACAATATATATATTTTTTCTATTAGGTTTGAATGGAGGACCAGGCGCAAACGGTAAATAAATACATCATTATCTAAACATTCTAAAAGTTGTTAAAATTTAAAGGTATTTCGGGAGCCAAAGGTGAACCAGGTATACCAGGTCGTGATGGTGGTGCTGGTTTTCCAGGTCAAAAAGGTGAACGTGGTACAAACGGATTTCCAGGTATGTTTCATTTAATATTTCTCTGAATTTATTGAACTAATTGTTTTGCAATATGATCTAGGTGCTCCGGGAGCTAAAGGTGCTGCAGGTGCATCAGGTAAACAATTCTTTCTGGAAATAAATATTGATATATTTGTCTTTTTTTTTCAATTATGTTTTATATAGGTTTTCCAGGTGCACCAGGTCTTGCTGGAGCTCCAGGTCCATCAGGCATAAATGGATTTCCAGGACAAAAGGGTTTGTATTTTAAGAATGAACTGAAATCGAAATGAAGAATTCTTTTGTTTTTAAATTTTTACAGGTGAATCAGGTTTACCAGGTTTACCAGGCGCAAATGGTAAAGTATCAATTAATGAAGAAAAATTCTTGTTTTTTTTATTCGAATTTATATAGGTTCACCGGGATTAAATGGTGGCCCAGGTGCTCCTGGAGATAGTGGTATGTATATGAAAGAGAATGATTTCAAATGATTTGTTTAACTTTTGTTTTTTAATTGTAGGTATGCCCGGTCTATCAGGTCAAAAGGGTGAACCAGGTAAATATTTTAAATACTTAGGATTAACTAAAAGTTCTGATCACGATGTTTAAAATTTTATAAAATAAGTATAATATCAAAGTTTTTATTGCATGAACGCATATTACTTAGGATTGACCAAAAGTTCTAAGCCCGGTGTTTAAAGGATCTTGTTGGATAAGGTAACCTATTCAGCAATAAAAAACCAAATATACCATGTTGTAGAGCTTGTTGAGGCATGGCAAATTGTATATAGTAACTTCTGTTTTCATAAGAGTTTAAAGGAACTGGAGTCAATTTACTGATTGGCGACTGTGGATGTGTAGTCGTCTATCAGTACATTGATTCTAGTTCCTTTAAAGTCTTATGAAAATAGGATTTACTATATACCATCCGACGCGCCTCAAAAAGCTCTACAACATGATATATTTGGTTTTTCATATCTTAATAGGTTACCTTATCCGAGAAGATCCTTTAAACACTAGGTTTAAAATTTTTGGTCAACCCAAAGTAATGTATATAATAGCTATATCTTGGATATAATTCTAACATTATCTTATAAGAAAACCTCTCCAGATGCTAAAAACCTTCTGAGCTCAAATTTTGTCTACAGGCAGAGAATATATAGACTAGAAAAACCTTAGGAAGATATGGACCCAAGTCGCGATTTGGCTGTGATATCGACTTTTCTGGTAAAATCAAAGTTTCGAGTTTTGACCTGAAACTTTACATATATCGAAGTCTCAATCAGATCAACTTGTCTACAACGTTTAAGAAATTCTAGATGAATTATCTCCGAGATACTAGTATGTTAGCTGCTAAACACTTTTTGTAGATGTTGTATTATGCGTGAATATTTTTTTTTGAAAATCCATATCTCGGAGATAATTCATCTTGAAATTCTGAAACTTTGTAGACAAGCTGATCTGATTGAGATCTCGATGTATGTAAAGTTTCAGGTCAAAACTCGAAACTTTGATTTTACCAGAAAAGTTGATTATCTCAGCCAAACCGCAACTTGGGCCCATATCTCTCTAGAGTTTTTCTAATCTATACATTCCCTGTCTGTGCACAAAATTTGAGCTCAGAAGCTTTTTAGCACCTGAAGAGGTTCCCTCATTAGATGAAGTCTATAATATAGTGACTATGCATATATTTGACTATCCTTTGTTCAATGTTCGAGTATATATTCTGGAACTTTTCATATTTTTCATTTCTCTCTCTTGCATGATATTTTTCTGACATCGCGTTCTAGAATATTGCATTTCGATAGTATATATAGAGCAGAAAGACGTCCGTGGTGATGCTGCCTCGGCGCTGGAGAGATTTTTATAATGCTGTTGTGTCAGCGGTAGTTTTTTAGGAAGAAATTTTAAAAATACATGAATTTACACAGGATCTCAATGTTCATATCTGTGATATCGCAAGACTTAGCAAATCTGGTTGAGTAGCAGTAGCAGCTCTAGTTCAAACTAGTCACGACCATAAAAATCGAAACATTTTTTTTAATACCATCGCGGCAACAGTAAGATTTTTAATAGTACGTCATGGTAGCTTTTCTTAGTTATCGCCGCGGCAGATTCTCAGCTGCTATGCACATTTATGATATAGAGTGAGAGATCGTCCGTTGTCAGTTTATTTGTTTAGTTAATTCTTTCAGTTCATTTAAAAATTTGACGTTGAACTTTTAAAAAAAATTTATTAAGCATAGCTAATGAATTTAATCGATCCTTATCTAAAAGAATGTTAGAATTAAATCCAAGATAGAATTGTTATATACATTATTACAGACAAGACATTCTAATATGTATTCATGCAATGTAAAGCTTTCGACATGAACTATTTTATAAAATTTTAAATATAGTGATGAGAATTTTTGGTTAATCTTAAATAAAATTATATCTTATTTACTTATGTTTAAATTTAGGCTATGCTACTGCTGGACAAAAAGGTGAACCTGGTTCAGGTGGTCGTGATGGTAAGAAAATACGATAATCAAATGAAATAAACTTTATTTGTTTGGTTTTGTTTTTTTTAAACAGGCATGCCAGGTCTTTCGGGAGAGAAAGGGTAAAGTTTAACTAATATAAAAAAACTAATCGGAAATGCAACTATTTTTTCTCTGTATAGAAACCCAGGTTATAATGGAGGTCCTGGTAATCCTGGCCGAGATTGTGATACACCTCTTCCTGGACAAGTAAGTCAATAAATAGATTAAATAAACAAATAATTATTCTTGATATAATTTAGAAAGGTGACTCTGGTTTACCTGGTCTTCCAGGTCCTCCAGGTTTATCAGGTAAGTTTTCTTTTTCTCTTTCTTTTAATTCATTGTCTGTTGTTTATTGATAGGTGCTCCTGGTGCACAGGGCAAAGATGGTTAGTATATAATATAGTTAAATCTTTGGAAAAAATAAAAATTATATTGAATAATATTTTAGGTCTTCCGGGAGCCCCAGGTCTTCCTGGTTTATCAGGTGCCAAAGGATTTGATGGAGCACCAGGTAGAAATGGTGGACCAGGTCTTCCAGGTATATTTATTAAGATAATAATTAAACAATAATAATAATAATCAAAATTTATATTTTTAGGTGACCGTGGTTTTGCTGGCATGCCAGGTTTGTATAATGAAAAAGTTCTTCATTTAAAAATTTTATTTTTTTGAAAATTTCAAGGTCAACCTGGTTTACCCGGAGAAAAAGGTGAGATTATAATTTGCAAACGATAGTATAATAATTAGTTTGATTCTATTTTTTCTAGGAAATCCTGGATTCCCAGGCGGTCCAGGTATGTATATTAGATAAATGTTTAAATAGAAGTTTTATCTCTTATGTTCAATTTCAGGTCTTGCCGGACAAAAAGGTGATCGTGGTTTCGATGGACGTCCCGGTTCAAATGGTTTACCAGGTAAATTATTTCTTTCATTTTGAAAAAACAAAACAGAAATTTACTTTTTTTATTTTATTCAAATAAATAGGTACACCCGGTGCAAGAGGTGAGTGTGGTCCACAACAAGCAGTTCAAGGCCTACCAGGTTCTAAAGGAGATCAAGGTCAACCAGGATTCCCAGGTAATAAAATAGATTTCAATGTCTTTCTTTTTTTTATACATTTTCTTTTTATAATTTAAGGCTCACCAGGATTATCAGGATCACCAGGTATGTATATATATGAAATCTATTTTCTTTAATTAATTATGTATATACATATATATTAATAGGTCAACCTGGTCCACGAGGAGAGAATGGTCCACCAGGCCAACCCGGTCAACCAGGTTTACCAGGTTATGTTGGACCTAAAGGTGAACGTGTAAGTATATTGAAAACAAAAACAGAACTGTTTTTTCCAAATTTATATTTATATTTAGGGTACTGGAGGTATTCCAGGTGTTAGCGGTATTGCTGGTCCACCAGGTACTGAACTTGTTAATCATTGATAATAATAATTTCTTTTTTGTCTTTATTAAATTTCAGGTCCTAGCGGTCCTCCTGGTCCACCAGGTCCTGGTCTTCAACGAACTGGTTTCTTGGTTGTACGTCATTCACAATCATCTCAAGTACCAGATTGTCCATCAGGTATGGTTCGATTATGGGATGGTTACAGTTTACTTATGATGCAAGGCAATGATCATGGTTATCATCAAGATCTTGGTAAAATACCAATATTCTTTTTTAAATAAATACAAATTTTTTATATATTAAATTTCAAGGTTCGGCTGGTTCATGTCTTCAAAAATTTTCTGCATTACCATATCTACGTTGTGATCATACAAATGTTTGTTATTATGGTCAAACAAATGATTTAACATATTATTTATCAACAACAGAACCAATGCCAATGATGCCTGTTCAACGTGAACAAATTCGACCATATATATCACGTTGTGCTGTATGTGAAGCACCAGCTAATGTTATGTCATTCCATAGTTTATCAATGACACCACCACCATGTCCAAATGGTTGGAATATTCTATGGCAAGGTTATAGTTTTGTTATGGTAAGTATAAATAAGATTTTGAAATATAAAAATATATATTGATTATATTTTTTGAAAAAAGCATCTTGGTCGTGGTGCACAAGGTGGTGGACAATCATTAGCAAGTCCTGGTTCATGTTTAGAAGATTTTCGTGCAACACCATTTATTGAATGTTCAGGAACAGATGGAAATTGTATGTATTATGCTAATAAATTTAGTTATTGGATGACAGTTATTGATCAAAATAATCAATTCGAAGTACCACGTCAAGAAACATTAAAATCTGGAAATCATAGAAATAAAATAAGTCGTTGTACGGTTTGTTTGAAAACTCAACAAAGTGCTGGTCAAGGTGGTTATCAAAATGGCAATTATTATGTTGGACAAACATTGAAAAAACATTAGACATTATTAACTAAATTTTTCTTTTTTTTTTTTTTATTCTTTCTTTTTCTTGATTTTCATTTGTAGTTGATGGCAACGGATTGATTTATTTCAAATCATATATACATATCATTATGATTTGAGATATGTTTGAAAAGGGAAAGGAATTATAATAACATAATGCGATAATTTAACTGCATTTTGCCATCATCTTTTATATTCCCTCTGTGTCATTTTGTTAACTATTATATCATCATCATCATCATCATACAGTACAAGTTCTTTTTTTTTTAATTTTATCTTCATTTATTTTGCGCGTAATTTTCTTCTTTTTTTGCTGTATTCTGGATCTTTTACACAATACATATAATCACGACACATACAATTTCATATTTTATCAAATAATGTGTACTTGTTTTGTAGGTTTGTGTAAAGGTCTGCTATTATCAATCTTCTTTTTTTTTTTCATTGTCTTCATTAATCTCTCTGCTCTTTTTTTTTCATTCTGATGTCAATCAGCTCATAGTGTTAGAGTGAGTGTATGAAAGAAAGATATACGTGTGTTTGATTTGAATTTCTTCTTCTTTCTCTTTTTTTTCTTTCAATAATAAATATCAATAAGTATTCTAAAATACAATTCATCTAAAGATTTTCATATATATATATATATTATGTAAGAAATATATCATGTTATTAAATAATACATTTAGCAATTTGAATGGCCCATTTCAACTGAAATTTTTAGGAATAACAAGTGACCTCCTAGTGAGAACCGTTTCTGGTAAAAGTTTCAGCCTGATACGTGTTTTCAAGAGAATTCCTATAACTCCGCCATCACGAGAGGTATAGACCTCGGAGAGTTTTTAAATTAAAGCTAATATTTGTGCGCAGTTTTTGTCAGAGCAGAATTTTGAAATGCACTTTTATTTTTATTATGATTTTTTACAATAAACAAAAAGAAAAGGTGACTTCCGAACACTAAATTTTGCTTTTCTCAATACAGAAATCAATTATAAAATATCGGATCAGACAAAAATTTGCTTTCATTTAGCCCTATAAAACAAAAAAAAAAAAGATTAGTTATATATTCAAGCCAGATGAATTTTACAGCCAAACTGGCAAAAATAATCGATCGTGAAAGTATCTATTCACATAAAATGGTGACGAAGGGGGATTGAATATTCACGTGTAGAAATCCGAACTAACGGTGATCAATTTGCATTCAGAAAAATTTGATAAATTCAAAAATAAATTAACAGGAAATCCCCATCCCTAATCTGAACTGGAAACTAAAACTCGGAAATGAAATTCTCATCATCGTATTTTATTGCAAAATGCATCGATTGTTCGAGCACCCGATATCAATATAAATTAGCTATTTAGATCAAATCTATTTTTCATCTTAATTTCCAAAAACAAAACAAGTTTATAACAAATCTAATACAAAATTGTAAATATTTATTTTTCTTGATTCAAACAACTGCCTAAGCAGAACAAGAAAATAAATTATTTGATCTAGGTTAGATTGAGCTAATACACGAGAAAGAAATCGATAGAGCTATAAAAAGAACAATCAATCGTTTATAGTCACGTTGAAGACAAGATATCTATTGAGTCTTTCGCAAACATATTCTTCTGACTTGAAAATTTCATAAAAACATCGTTTTCAGTAGAGAAAATTCTTGAGTGCAAATAACAATTTTGTAATGACGAACTGGCAAAAGTTCGATCCTGTCTGGCTCGGAACCAGATAGACGGGCCGGTTCTAATTCTGCTCTATAACATTTAAACCCAACTTCGATTTTTTTTTTTGAGTAAATGGATTTTCTAAGATCGTGGTTGAACTCTTAAATTAAGATCTATTTTTAATAATTGCTGCCATATGCGCCTCTTTTTTCTTTCATTAAGGATCAATTGCATAATCGCCTTTAACATTGATATCAATATAAATTAGATATTTAATATCTTCTTTCATAGTAAAAGTAATATACTTTCTTCTATCTTGGAATTCTAATGATCCGTACAGTATGCTAAACAAATTAGATAATTTTCAGTTGCATAGTTAACTTAATCTGAATTCTATACAGGAAACTGTAGTAAATAAAATCTGATGTAAAAAATCATCATTTATTGTCTTTGATATCTTTAATAATAGATGTATACGAATCTGCAAAAGCATCTGTAGATTTTTAACCATAACCAAATGTCTCTCAAATCAATTAATAATTTATTCTTTGATATACTATCAAAAATTATTGTATTCACTATTAAAGATTAAACAGAAAATTGTCAATGTTTTCTATCAATATAGAATTTTTTTTTACTAAAATTTATTTTTTACATAATCAACAAATAACACGAACATGACAAAATGTAACTTATTTCCATTAAACAGTATTACAACAATTATCATTTGATTGTTGTTTTGAAATAGAATCTATAGAATTTAGAAAAGAAAAATTAATAAATAATAATAATAATAATAATAATTAAAAATTTTTTACCATTTGTTAGATTAAGATTAGCAGCTAATTGAGTTTTTGTAGTTATTTTTTCAATAGATGTATTTGGTGAAGTTAATTGTTGTTTAACTAACATTTGATATGACACACAAGCAACACGTTTAAAAAATTCTTCAACTTGATAACCTAAAATTTATACTTTATTTTATATCTGTTAATTATAATTCTTACCTGTCAATGATGAAATAGACCAAAATTCTGCATTAACACGTTTAGCAACTATACGAGCTAGTTGTTCAGTTTTTGTAAAAGTTTTCTTATCTGTCTAAAAAAATTAACGAAATATTTTCATATGATAAAAAATTTTAAACTTACTATTAAATCACGTTTCGAACCAACTAAATATATAAGAGGATTATCGGTTATTGTTATTTGTAATGCTTCATTAATCCAACGTTCAGCACTTTTCAATGTATCAAGATCATTCATATCAAATACTGCTATGATTACATGTGCACCACGGTAATAAGCAGCTTTTTTTTTTGTTTTAAAAAACCCGAAAGATATTAATATTCAATAAAAAAAAAATATTTACCTGCAATACATTTGAATCGTTCTTGTCCAGCAGTATCCCATATTTGTAATGATAAGGGTGCACCCAAAATTAAAAATCGTTCAACTTCAAAATCAACTCCTATTGTTGCTTTATAATTTCGATCAAATGTCTGATGACATAATCTAAAAAAATTTTAATTTTTTTTAATAAAATTTTTTTTGTTTAATATTTATTATACCTTGTAGCTAAACTTGATTTTCCTACAGCAACATCACCAATAAGAACTAATTTACAAAGAAGATTACTAGAGAATGACGAAATAAAAATTTATTAAAAAAAAAAAACAAACAAATTTGTTTCATACGATGATTTTTGACTACGTTGATTTGTTGAATAATTAATAACATTTTCATCAAAACTTGGAATCGGATCTATTGATGATAGATAACCATATGGCTATAAAGAAAAATTCTAAATAAAATAACATTAAAAAAAAATAGTATTACAGGTTCAAATTGATCGATTTTTCGATCACTTGATATTCCGTTTGTAAGATTAGATATTGGCATTTATGATTCAGAGGAAAAAAAAAAGTTTACATTTATTTATTCTAGATCTATATTGTTACTTAGCAATACTCTCTCTGTCTCGTGATAATTGAACAAACGGATACGAGTGGCATCTTAAGGATGCATTTGGAAGAATTTTATTATTGATAATTGCATTGTTGAATCAGCTGAGTTCATAAGCATTTTGTTCATTCATAGATCAATTTTAGGAAATGAAAATTAAATTTTCAAAAAAAAAAAAGATATTTCAGTCAGCATTATTAATAATGATATAACTTTTAAGTGCATCATTTTCACCATAGTGTTCTGATGATTGTCTAATAGATAATAGAATATCTCGGCGTTATTCTTTATTTCTTATATGTGCTATTAGCTGATTAATAACAGCAAGAAAAATATCGAATCAATTTATAAAATTGATGAAAATATTTTTCATTTGGTTATTTACAAATGGCTATAATTATAATTTAAAAAATAGCTAAAATCTAGAGTAACGATGATGACATAATAATGATTTCTTTATTTGCGATAAAGATTTAACTTTCATTGGTATATGCTGTAAGACTCTTTACTATACATTCTTGTTTTTCTTCACGTATTCAATGTTATAGTCATCTTCACACTCAAAAAAAAAACGACTTTACCTTCTACCTACTTTCGTCAATCTTCGAAAGTTGTCGTTCTCGGAAGAAAAATCCAAACAACAATACTTTTTCTTTCTTCTTGTTCGCTTGATGAAAAAAAGGTGCATACACACCCTCACCGTGTCGTTGTATTTTAGTTAACAGTAAAGAAAAAAAAACACCAAACCGACTGCTTTCAGGCAATTGAAGCAATTGAAAATTGAATAACAACTATTAAAACACATTATTGGTAAAAGTAAGTATTGTTATGTTCTACAAAAAAAAATTAGACATGTTTTTATTCAAGTCTTACTATATTTGAGTCTTTCTGTTTATTGATCTGTATGAATTAGATAGTTTAACAAAGCTGAGTATTTTTCAAGTTCGTACCTTTTTTTTGGAGTATTCGGACCGAAAACCTACGAACTGAGTGGCGAAAGCATTGACTGAGACCGCTTTTATAAGAAAACAAGTAGGTTATGTGTACCAAAACGAAATGAGTATGTGATACATTATTGATTTCATACACAATGTATCTGTCAACAATAGAAAGAAAAGATAACGTTAAAATTTACAAAAACATGTGACAGGCTCGAAAAATTAGAGTCTGTGCCTGTCTAAACTGTGCAGCTCCAATGGCCTGTTTTGGGCTATGAATAGTATTAAAAAATGGTGCACGTTCTTTTGCAGTGCACCATTTTTATTCCATTGTTGTGCCACTCATTCGTTGTGAAAGGAGTAATATTAGCTATAGAAATGTTATTGCTGTGCACTTTAGCGTATGGTATGATTCTGTAATTTTTACTTGAAAAAAATTTTGCTGCGTATTATTATTAGAATGATGGCTTCATCAAATCGTTGTTCAATATGTGGAAAACGAGCAGGTACTTGTTTTTGCCCTGGTTGTAAAACGTACTTTTGTGATGATGACTTTCAAAGTCATCGTGGAATATTACTCAATGAATTAGATGGACTTACAATAGATCGGAATGATCTTCAAGCAAAATTAAACGAGGCTGCTTCAAACAAACAGCCTAGTGAACACCTTCTTGCACAAATTGATGAATGGCAACGAACAACTATCGAGAAGGTGAAACAAGCTGCTGAATTGGCTCGACAACAGGTCTTCAAAATCGCGAATTCCAAACGAGAAGAAATTACAAGACAGTTTCAAACGCTGTCTCAAGAATTGAAGGAATTACGAGATACAAAAGGTGTTGTTGAACAGGATTTAATTCGATTGAAACAAGAAATTCATCAACTTAATGAAGATTTAAAACCAGTAGCGCAATCATCGGCCATCGAACTGAATATGGAACAGAGTGATAAAATCGTATGGCAACACATGATATATGTCGAAGAAAAATCTGTATCTGCTGGTAACCAACCGCGCCAACCAAAACCAGCGGGTAAGCATTTCAATAAAGTCTGCAACGGAAGCTTTGAGCAATATTTGTTTTTTTTACTAACTACTCAAGTTTTTTTTACCCTTTCGTCTACAAGAAGACCATAGCATGAGAAAAATCAGTATAAGAATCTTTTAATTATGAAAAATATGAATCAAAAAGTCTTCTGTTAGTTATTACGTGATTTATTATACATTGCGAGAAAAAAACGATCAAAGCAACATCACATGTTATATACAGCATCTAAATTGTTATATTTCTCTGCTGTAGAGCTGAAAGATGAATTAAGATATTTTGATGAATTTTTCGTTTCTTCCTAATGTATATAATTGTCATAGAAGTAAGTAAGTCTAAACTCTATTAACATAGTGAAATAGACCAATTTCCAACAGAAGAATACATATTTATAACGAACAAGATCTGTTTTAGATGCTGTTTGAAGTTTATAGTGGTGCTGAAAAAAAACCATCACATTAAAATTCAATAAATCTCACCAATATAATTAGATCCAATAAAGCATCCCTCCCATGATATCTGTCACTATTTTCGACTTTCCTTATGTTACTCTTGACTACATTACGAACATGCTTATTCAATCTTGTCCATTTCTATGTACTAATACTATGGTAAACACTACAAATCTTCGTTTTCAATCCTTAATCTCTTTGATAAACTATTTTTAACTGAAACAATATATAGAGGGTCAGTTTTTTCGAAGTCAACCATTTTTCAACTGATCATAGTTATTAGAAGATGATTTAGGTAGATAATTGAAAAAAATCTTATCAACTATAATTTGTATGAATTTTTAAGATATTTTGCAATCCACTATCTATATTCGAAATAGTTTCTAGTCAATCAGACAGATCCTTAGAAGTTGTCACTAAGCTCGGATTTCTATTCAATGCATTTTGAGGAGCACGAGTTAAACTGCTTTTAGACTTCATCAAACTTCAAGCGATCAACTGTACACATGCACTCATTACCAAGAGAAGTTATATGCCTTGCTTATTTCCTTATAATGTCAATGTATGGTGAAAACCAGAATAGAGACGGCTTATGGTGAACTCAAATGATATCTGAAATTTACACTTGCTAACTAATAAATTTTCTTGAATGCAGGAGATATTTAGCTATCCTTGAGTGAGACACTTTAATACATCAAAACTTTTCAAGTATCATATTGATTATGACATTGCCACAGACCAGAATCCATTGCCAAGCAACAAGCTTTATTAACGAGAAATCAATTTATCCTGATATGTCTGATATTCTGACTTCTCTTCAAAATGCTTCAGCACTGATCACTCTAAACGAAAACTTAGAAAGCTATGTTTCGTTTGTTTTCGTTAATCAGAACGACTTCAGCCCTATGAATCAATATCGATATCCCTGTATAGAGCGCTATGACAGAACTTCTGCAATTACGTTCATATATTTTTTTTTACCGTAAAAGTCATCAATAATGTTAGTTTTTGCTATTAACATGAACTAATAACACTCTTTATTTAGAGGAGCACCGGCTAGTTACAAACGTTCTTCAGACAGAACTTCCGTGTAATGGTCATGCTTGTTCGAAATGT
>CAJNOL010000849.1:29655-43594 GCA_905250125.1 Rotaria sordida
ATTTATGTTTGTGTAAAAACTAGAATCGAAAATGATCATGGTGACCGTAACATAAATTTGCTGATCATGGAGCTTAATACTTGTTTGTTTTTTTCCACTATGAAGCAGAAATAAAGATGCTAGGTGAAGCTCACTGAATATTCTTTTGGATAGAATTACTGCGAACATTGTAGATCTGAAATATTGTTTCATTTGACATATCTGTGGAGAAATTCATAGAATAGACAAACATTAAGCAATGATTACTGTCTCCTTTTTGTAATCGATACCTATCACCAAGAGTAACATTGAATCATGTTTTGGAACGAAATTAAGCATTATTGTTTCATTGCAATTTCTATAAAACAAGAACTTGTAAAAATTATCGAGAATGTTTTGATCGTAATAATTTGAGTCTGACTAATAGTTTCTCGTTCGTTGAAAAATTAGAAAAAAATAGAAATGCTCATCAGAATCAGGAGCAATAATTACCAATAAATTCATTTGCACTTATTCTCGTAGGTCATAAGCTTTCGCAATTCAACAATTTCTGTAAATACTAAATATGTAATAACGTCTCTCTTTCACAAACTTATAGCATCAAAGTTTTCGTTATCAAGCACTGTTTCCAAGAAGAAAGTATTGTTATTTTGGTAAATAATATATTTTTTTGTATTAATTCGAAATATGCTGTCTTAACATCAAACAAATGTTGAATTCTGTTATACAAACAAACTTTGTTCAAATCGGAGCATAAAACTATTTTGTCGATTGTCATTAATTTGGTAAAGGCTTGGATTGTCTTCACTTCTGTATATATTCAACATATTAATCATTTCATTTTTAAAATTACGTTTTTTATTATCAACAAATAAATCAGGTTTAGTTGCTTCAATCAATAAATATGTCATTTCCTTGATGTCGTGCATTGTAAAAAACTGTATTTTGCAAATAGATTAAAAAAAGAAATGGAAATGTAAAGTTACCTAAACGTTTAAGATTAAATTCAACATGTTCATTAAAATGCAAGTGATATCAGTTAGCCCCGTGACGTTTATCTTTCTATATTGTCAAACTATGAAACAACAATTATTTTGATCAGTCGTTTGAACATTAATAATAAACAGATATATCGGAGTGGGTCTTAAGCAGAGGTGCAGAATCTTCCTCGTGCGCCCCCGCGCAGGAAGGGAGGGGAGGGAATTTTTTGAAAAATTGCATTACTCGGGGAAATTTTGAAAAATTGTCAGACTGGGGAAAATTTGGAAAAACTATTAGAAGGAGAAAAACCTTGTTCTCGTCATAATTAACTGTTACAGGATATAACGTTTGGACAAAAGATCATCAAATTTCAACGACAAAAGTGATGAAAATTTTCTTCACGAACAAAGATCTGGCGAATACTATTGAACAGTTTCTACACTTCTATTCTCTGATGGTTATCAAAATCCGAAGCGAAGCTGTCTGCGAGAGTGCTGCCTTAGTCGTGAAGCAATGCATTCGTGGCAATCGAGCTCTGGATCACAAATTCTTAGACAAAGAAGTGATGTTACATTGGAATACACCACCCCTTCATCTAGCAGATCCATTCATCAAGTCCTGACTCAACAACTACTTCTCTCAACTGAAGGATAAACACTGGATTTTCTTCAAAAAAACATAGCAACATCGTCTATTCAAATTAGTTTCACCTGGTTCAGTTGTTTTGAACCACTTGAGAAAAGAACAAGTTGAAAGAATTCCTATGTTGTACGAACAGTAACAAAGAGAACAAAATGTTGCCATGTTTTTTTTTACTTCTGTTTTGTGTCAAATAAAGTTGATCTGTGAGTGGCGAAGAAAAAAACAGCTTTGGGAAAATTTTTTGGAGAAAATTTCCGCGGAGGCGGGGGGAGGAATTTTTGATTTTTTGGAAGATTCTGCACCTCTGGTCTTAAGTTCTTCGAAATAGCACTGGTTTTTTTAGTTTTGACAAATAATTCTTTTTTTGTGTGCTTTTTTTGACAGATTATCGAAAATTCAGAAAATTAAAATTATTCGACAAAAACTAGAACAAACCAGAATGATTTCGAAAAAATCAAGAAATCAGGAAAGTCAGAAAGGCTGTGAAAGTTGCGAAAACCAATAAAGAATTAATACAACAAAAAGTCACGTAATCATAAATTTTGTTCACAGATGAAACCATTTCTCGTATTGTCTTTGTTATCTATCGAATTAAGTTTTCTCAAGTCATGTTAACGATTGAAATAGATAAATATTTTTCTGCCTACTTTAGAAACAGTAAACTACGATCTAAACCGAAAAGTAGTGATTTTATAACTCGACTCATGTTACATACGAGTACTGAATTTAATGTGATTATCATAACAAGAATGATATATGTTGTTTTTTTTATTAATTCTAGTATGATAATCACTCAAATATTAACTATTCTCTATATGAAGACGATATCTACAAATGATTAGCTGTTTTATTTACAAATGTTCATCTGTTTTATCAATATTTCTCATACAATCAAACATTAATTTCAATTATTCTATAAGTTCAGTGCATTGAGTAAAGCTTGAAATAATTAATTTCTATTTAATTCCAATTCAGAAGTGCAATAACAAAGATTCTTAAGTCAGTGACATCTATCAACTTATAAAATCAGTATCTATTTAAATTTTTTTTTTTATTATAAAGCTATGATCAATACAAAACATCAGTGTAAATATAGACAAATTTATAAAGAAGTGAATGCTGAGTACTATCAATTAACAAACATTCTCATATGCAAAGAAGGGCAAAAAATATTAAAGCGATTGGTACGCCATCGTATAACCATTTAAGTCCCAATGTTTTTGTTTTCCAAAAAAATGTTAAAATATCATTTTTATTTATGTTTTAAAAGGAATTACAATTCTGTATCAAAAGAAAACATTAGCAGTTCTTTTTTTGTATCATAGCCTTTAAAGCAATCAATAGTATATAGAGGTACATTGCAGTCAGAACACATACAGTCAAACCGAAAAGCACTGGGACACTTAAAACCACTTCTACCCTTTTTCAAAAGCGATTGTGGCCTATCCACATGCAGATCACATGAAATTTCAGAATATGTTGGAGCTTTAGTGGAGAGACTATAGTAAAATTTTCAGTCCAATGCCGTCATGTTTGAAGGAGGTATTCACTAAATAAAGGTAAACAATAGCCGAATTGGCTGAGTTTTTGGAGTTATAGAACTGGTCAACTCGTTTCTTCGCTTGACAACCAAGAATATAAAAAATGACCCTTTGAAGCGCTGCATTCTGAAATGCTCTTTCTAATAAAAAACAAAAAGATTAGATATATAGAATGAATGCCTACAGAAAATTTTAGGTTGCTAATTCGGCTATTATTGACTCTTATTTAGTGAATATCTTTCTCAAAAATCACGACATTGAGCTGAAAACTTCATGTGAAGCCAGAATCTGTGGCAAATGATAGGCATTCAGAATATCTCTTGTGTTGAAAAATGATTGAAATTTTTTCGAAAGTAAATGAAAAATTTTAAAATTATCTAACTTATAATTTTAATAAAACAAAAGATTTTCAAAAGAAAGCAAATAAAATTAGACGTATTGATTCATCAAGCAACTCAAAAATAAAGGTGAAAATCTATTTGAAAAAGTTGAATAGTATTTATCTGGGTCGCAATCACTTTACCGAAAATAGCTTTGCCGACGCATCACTTGGCCGACACCACTTTACCGACAAATTGTTTTGCCGACACGTACTTTTTGCCGACAATTTATTGTAGATACAGTGATAAATATGTCAGCGTTCATACTTGAATGCCTCCAATCTCGGATTGGTCTAGGCCAATGTCACATTGGACGTACTATTTTCAGGCAAATCTTAGATTGCCTAGGCTAGTCCGAGATTGGACGTATATGTGGGCATGAACGTGATATATATACATAAAGAGATATAGATCTCACCATAAGTTACTATTCATTCATGGCTTCAAGTAAAAACAGTGACATCGGTACAAGCAGTTAGGGTGTGGGGTGGGTGGGTATTTGTAATTTTGATTAAAAGAATTTAAAAAGCTCAAGAAAATAAAGAATTTTTGTATAAAAAAATTAATCAGGTTTTATTAATATCAACAAATTTTGTCTGTAAAACAAGTTGTCGACAAAGTGTACATGTCGGCAAAAAGTACGTGTCGGCAAAACAAGTTGTCGGCAAAGTGGTGTCGGCAAAGTATTTTCGGCAAAGTGATACGGACCCATTTATCTATTCGATGAATGAATTAATAAATAATAGATTCAATACAAAGAATTACAGACAAAATTAATAATTTTGAGTATACTAAAGTTTGACACATCGTTATTTCTCTCTACAAGTGAATCTCTTCACAATATGATGTGATGATCACTTTAGTGCTTCCTATAATTCATTTCAATAATTTCCGACCGTAGATCTTCAGTTATATACTTAATAAAAATCATATTTGAGTAAATTGAATGAATAATTAATTTCTTATATTAAAAAAATCCATGTATTTCAATAAATAAAATAAAATAAAAATACAATTCAACATGTATAGGAATTTAGTAGTTTTTTTTCTGAAACGACTCGCCCATCGACTGAGCAAACTAAGAAATGAAGAGTGAGCCAGATGCACCTCGACGAACTCTATCCATTGCAAAAAAAAAATCTTTTTTACTGCACGACCTGAACAACTTATGGAATTTAGCTTATTCCATGCAGAGTGTGTGTGAACTAAAAACTCACACTTATACCCAAAGCATATCCTCAAACTGAACTCATCGTTTATGAGATTATAAAATTTTCTGATTTTCGTCTAATCAATGGAAAGTACTGAGCAAAGAGTATGAATTCTCTAATAACTGATATCAATCAGAAAGTAAATTAAACCAGTTGTATTCATTTACAATCATAATGATTTAAATTTCGTTTAAAATACGAAACTAACGAACACATGTTTTAGATCATCGCAACACAAAATAACGATTTCAAATTATGTGTCGAGAAAAAAAGTGTTACAGGCTCAATTTTTCGATCATTTAGTTTTCCGTTTGCAACGTTAGAAATGGACATTTGTGTGATTAAAAAGAAAGAAAAAAAAATCATATTCATTTAATCTAGAAATCGATTGTCACTTAGCAATACTCTCTCACTCTCTTGTGATAATTGAACAAACGGACAAGAGTAGCATCTTAAAGATGTATTTTGTAGTTTTATTATTGAACAAAATTAATTTATTTTATAATTATTTCAGTTTTCTTTAGCAGTTTTGCTTTTTATATCACTTATTTGATGTTATAAATCAATAAATGCATTTTTTTTTTGTATTAGATCTTCAATAGAAAAAAAAAAGGTGTCATAAAGTAATAAATATAATTGATGACTTACAACATTCAACAAAGGATCACAATATTTTTTATATGTATTTGAAATAATATATTTTTTTAGTGAATAGATTTAAAATATGATTGATTTCATCAATTAGTTTAGGTAAATATGAATATTTTTCATTCTAATCATCAATTAAAGTAAGAATAATTTATTGAAGAAAAAAAAAAAAAACATGAAGAGACCCTCATCAAGAATCAACGCGTCATTAACTTACAATACTATTAACAGATAATTTGATTGTTAAATATGTTGTACTTATAGAGCATTTTGAAAGCTTTTAATTGATGTTTTCTTGTTAATCGATCGATTATAGGAAATATTAACATAGAATTTTGCATACATCATATTAACTAAATTTGTTCAAATGCTTGTCAAACAAATATTTTTTATTCTTATTTGATTCTAATAAAAGAAGATCTTCTCGATTAACTTTATTAAAATATTATTCTTTATTTCTTACGTAATCTATGAGTTAAATTATTATAGCAAGTAAAATATCTAATTAGTTTATATAATTAATGAAAATATATTCCATTTGATCGTTTGTAAATGACTATTTCAATAATCGAATAGAATTTCTATATTCGACCATTAACTAATTTTATCTTAATCCATTGAGACAATGATAATCGATTATATGACAGTATCAATGGGTACATTTCATCATAGACAATGAATGTCGACTATGTATATATATATATATATAAACAAACTTTCAGTTCCCCGTAAAAAAAAGGCGTTTTACATTTGTTTTTTTTTCACATGAACAGGAAGTGCTTCATTTTTAACCTATATTTATATCATTTCCGTCATCAACGATGACTAAATCTAATTCTGTGTTCATGTTTTCTTTTTCAAAAAAAAAAATATTAATTATAGGGTAGTACTCAAAGATGTTTTTTTCTTTCCAGATGATAGAATGTCATCTGCAACAAAAACAAAATATAGAATAAATTTTATATTTAAATTTATCCTTTCAAAAATAGAATTTATTGACATGAATCAATATAGATAATGATGAGTCTTTCTTGTCTAGTCTTCAAAAATATCTTAATTATTATGTATTAAAAAAAAATTCATCAAAACTTCTTTCTCACGATGAACTTCAATTTATTGTCATTTTGAGTATAAAAAAAAGTCAACGATATGAAAGTTGAAAATTAGTCAACAATATGCATAGTAATCAAGCAATGGTTTCTTTCTATTCTCTTTAACGTCAGAATCGATGATGATATGATAATGAGAACAACATTCTTGTAATTTTTCATCTCTTTCTTTATTTCCATACTTCCTCTTTCGAATGAATAATATGTGGAGTAAAAAAAATAACATATATTTATATATATAAGAAACTCATATTTATCTTCATGAGTTTATAAATTCAATTTCTAATCAGATTGTTCATTATTATCATGTTCTATTCGATTTTTTAGATCATTTTTCTCTTCATATAAACTCCTACTATTTTATTATAATATATAAAAATTATATAAAAAAATTCTATTCATTTCTGGAATTTATCATAGAAAAATTGTCATGAATTTATATATTAATAGATTTAATATTAAGTAAAATTTATTCTAAATATTATTTGCAGGTAGAATTCTATCTTCTTGGAAATGAAAAGAAAATTTTTTTGCACTCTGCACAAACTACATTGATAAATATTTGGCGCAATAAAACGTGTTTATGTTATATCGTGCATTGTAACAAAATAGCTACAATGACGACGATAAATGTATGTCAAGGTTATCACAGTGTTGGATACATATATAAATATATATATATGTAAGAGTTTCTTCTCACAGTAATAAAACACAATCGAATTGGATTGAATCCATAATAAGATATCATCAATTCGAGATAATATTATCATACACCTTCAAATTCATTTGTATCTTCTAATACTGGTGGTACACGTGGTGTTACCATTTGTGTCAGAAATGGTTGTGTATGAGTATCAACACTGGATTGACGACGTACATAGAATGGTGTTGGTTGTGTGAGAACATTTTTATTACCTAGAAAGAAAAACAATAATAAATAATAGATATAAATGAAATATTAGTTTGTTTTTTTCAACATAGAATATTTTTAGTAAAATCAATTAATTTATACTAATATTCTTATTAGTAAAAATAAAAGAATGAAATATTTTTCTTTGTTATAACAATTAATTTTCCCTTTATTTTTCTTGATATTAAAGTCTGTATTTTTATTTATGAATTTGTTATCTTTAATGAATCGTATATTTTCTAGATTAAGACCTTCATGTTAAGTATATATTCATTTGTGTTGTTTTTCAGACTTTTTTTTCCAGATCAATTAACTTAAATTAAATATTTATAATAATATAAACAAAAAGAGAATATTTTCTAAATATAACATATTTCTTTTTTATTTACATCATTTTTATTCTCTTTGAAGAAATCAGCATTTTTTGTTTTGATATAGCAATATTCTTATCTTAGAAATAAAAATTAATCGTTCATTAATATATCGATATCTATTTTTTCTTTTTTGATGAAACAGTTCGTTTTAATAAATTCCTAATAGTATTGACGTCGAAAATATTTTTTCTTCTTCTATTAATTTAGTTTCATTGTACGTCATGATATAGATGATGAACGACTAATAATAATCATCAGTCTTAATCGATGTTCTGTTAGAATTGCATTCAAGGAAGAGCAAAACATCTCTCCAATGATTAATATTTTATTATTTTTCTCATTCTTTCCTCTAGTTTCTACGATGAGAGTGGGTTCTCTTGTTGATTGCCCTAATTTTTATAGTTATCTATATAGCTCGTTGTTAATATATAGACGAGAGCTGGGGGGGAAAAAAAATGAGACGTGTGAATGTATGTAGATCTAATAAATGGTTACCAAATAGAAAAGAAATTTTTTTCTGACTATTTTAGCAAATACTTTTAATTCACTAGCATTCATCTTGCAATCGATCTAAATATAGTTTTCTTGTTGTGTAACTAAAAGATAAAGAAAGACAATAACATCCTATTTTCTTTTTTTTGCTCTCTTTTTCTAATCAAGCAATAAAGATGTCTTTTCAATGGATTTGCCCGTTTCATTATTTATACTTCGTTTTATTATGCGATCATATGTGTTTCAATTACTTTTTATTATCGGTTATACATGTTTCAATATTTTTTTCGATCTAATACTGCCTTATTTTTTCTTCTTATTATGTATTCTAGTCATTGTCATTATAAAGAAATACAAACAATAAAGAAAAATAAAATAAAATAAAATAGCTTATCGATTGTGACAAATCTAATTTATTCTCAATACTAGACGTTAATTTTCTATCATATATATGTGCACAACAAAATATATACAGAGGCCGCGCGAGGATGCGAAGATTGGGGAGGAAGGAATACACTTCCCACTTCCGCAACTCCTAAATATATATTTGTATATTAGTATAATAATACCTGATAGTTGAATAAAAAGAATACCCCATCGAACTGACCAAATCCATCCAACAAGTAAAAAAATTGTTGCACCTTGTAAAATAGCTGCAAGAAGATTGTATAAACATGCAACAATATTTTTTTCATAACCATGTTTACCACAACAAAATACAGCAAATGCACTAATTAATGTACCTAAAAATAGATTAAAAAATATGAACATATTTATTATTATTATTATTATTGTTGTTGTTGTTGTTGTTGTTTTTTTTTGCTTTCATCATCATGTGTTATTCTTCTGTCACACGATGTAATTCGATGATACTAACATACGCTTCATTGAAAATGTCTACATTTGTTTCTTATTCTCATTTTTCTATTTTCTTTACAACAAAGTTTTAATTCATGATATATGATCATTTGAACTAATATATTATATACAAGACTACCAATGAAATTCTAGTAGTTCAGTAAGAAGAGAAAGAAAGTTTTCTTTTTTTCTTTTTGCTATAGGAAAGTAAAGAATTATAAGGACATTTTTGACAAAGAACTTCCAAGAGATAGAAACAAAGCATAAGTAAATGTGTCTGACCATTTTTTTTTAACAGGATGGACTCATTTGTCATCAAGAAGTGTACACAGTAGGGTATTGTCGTTCGACTACATGACATATACCATTTGTCTTCACACATGTGTAGCTATCAGTATACACAATTACCTTATACCGGGTGTTTTTTTTTTTGTTGTCTACTTCTTCAATTGATCAACACAATCAGTAATATAACAAGCATTATTATTGTTGCTAAGAATATAACTGCAACAGACGGATTAAGCGTGGTGTGAGCGGGGGCTACAATAACAATATATACCAAACAATCAAATTCAAGGAAACCTGTTTTCATGTTAGCTAAATCTGTTTAGTAACTATGTTGATATGAATAGCAATGTTAGTTAGACATGTATTTATGTTGACAATCAAGATGAGAAAAGAAAATAATGTAGGAAAGAAAATAAAATTCTTAGATTAAACTATAGAAAATATGTTGAATAATATTGATTATATAATGAATTATTTTCTTTAGTATTATTCTCATAAATATCTTTAAAAAGAAAAAAAAAGAAAAAATTTCATTCTCATTTTTTTTTCCAATTATTTAAGTGTATTTATAATGTAAATTGACATATTTTGGCTTTTTTATTTTTCATTACATTATGTACATACCTGTTCCAGGTAATATAAGATTGAGTATAAAACAAAAACAAGCTAAAGGCAATGGCATTTGAGGAACAGCTTGACGAAACATTCCTAGTTTGATTTTAGCTGAATGTGTACCACCTGTATTTACTGATGGACGTTTATTTAATGATGTTGATGCGTGACTACGACGAGTATTGCGATTACTTGTATTAGTAGTTATTTCAGTTGTACGTGAACGATTAGTTTCGTGAATATCATTCGGAGTTAATGAAACTGCTTCCATCTTCGTAAATAAGTTTTTCTCTTTTCCTACTTTTTCTTGTTAATAACCTTATTAATAATCTGAAAATGAGTATAAAAAAGAGAATGATAATTCTTTTCTTCTTCTTTTTCTTCTTCTTCATCATCATCATCATCATCATCATCTTCTCTTCTTTTTTTTTTTTTTTTTATAATCTACATTAGAAATGATTCGAAGAATCACACATACACACATGCGCACTACACATCACTAGTTTCTTACTGCTTTAGGCTATGTGCATCTTCTAACATTGACAGAGAATAGGAAAAGAGAGGAAAAGAAAAAAAAAGAGAGCAAGCGATGCTGATGACGACAAGCTGTACGAACTACCGTCTTCACCGTCTCCTGTCATTCCCTATAACGAACGTCTTTTATTTCTCTCTCTCTCTCTCTCTCTCTCTCGTTCTCTCTATCTACTCGTCTTATGTTTGTCTCTTATTTTCTTATTCTTGAAAAAAAAACTGTTTTCCTCTATTCCTTACTCTTTGGGATGATTTCGGGACAACACACTTCTATCATTTATATTCTGTACAACACCGTTGAGACTGATATATGCCAACAAACAACTACTACTACTACTATCCATTGATATTATTACTTGCGGGAGATATTCTATAACTATCTATTCTAACTATCTGTCTTGTTTGCGCAAA
Organism: Rotaria sordida; assembly: GCA_905250125.1. Lineage (NCBI taxonomy): Eukaryota > Metazoa > Rotifera > Eurotatoria > Philodinida > Philodinidae > Rotaria > Rotaria sordida. The sequence continues at coordinate 40,623 of CAJNOL010000849.1, forward strand.
ACATGCATGCGTGCAAATGAGAAAACCAGATCTATAAAGATAATAATCATAGCACTTTCAAGTGTCTATGTAGTATAAATATAAATATGGATAAAATAATTCTAAGGATTATTTGATCAATAACATGTTTGTCATGTTAGATAGGATATAAATAAAAAAAATGGTTACGATTGATCAGTCTACTGTTAGATATCACATATATCTATTGCTTGATTAACGATAGTACGTGTTTGTTGGATGACAAGAATAATCTCATAAGAGCAGTTAGTTTTTGTAAAAAAAAAAAAAAAAGAAAGTATTTCAAATAACGAACAAGAATATTGAACTAATGTTACAAAATTATCATTGGATTTAGTGTTTGCTTTCGAACTAGTTTCTCATGGCATTTTTCGATGATTAACTTAAGTGAAAAATGATTAATAAAAAGAAAAAAATCAATAACTATTACTGCATTGCAAAAATTTAGTATTTATTTTTATATCAGTTCTATTACATGAAAAGGTTAATTTATAAAAACAACATATGTTATGTAATTTTCAATTAGTATATAGTTTTGTTTAGAATTGTAACATACTATCACTAGAACAAAATGGTTTATTTGATTATACAAAAAAAAAAAAAAAAAATATCATTAACTTGAAACTTTCATTAGTGACAAATTTCTATAAGAAATGATATACAAGATTAATATTATATACAACTAATATGAATAATAAATATCGCAAAATTATATCTATGACTTGATGGAAGAAGTACTATGGTAATCATTTTATAAATAAAGATAAAAAAAAAGTTTTCTTTTGAAAATTTTTTATATTATATGTGTGTTTGATGAATTTATTTGAAGAAAAAGTTTCCAGAGATAAACTTAAGTTTCGCCATTATCTTTGGATAATTAGGTGTTAAATTGTTTTTGTTAATAAATCTTTCAACTAAACGAATAATAATGGAATATCCAATGAATTATTTATTATACTATATAATTACATCGAAATTTCTTTTCTTATGAATAAATAAATAATGTAATGATCTTAAAATAAAATGACTATCGATTAAGATTATTAAATTTGAATGATTGAAAGATATAATGATTAGGTATTTTGTTTTTTGATACAATTATAAAATAAACTTAAATTTTAAATAGAGAAGATTAGATCCTGTTTGTCTTCTTTTTTTTTTTGAAAATCAGTCATTTGTACAAGAATAAAATCTCGAGGATTCTTTGACTTCTACACATTTCTTAAATGCTTGTATGAAGAAGAATCTTATACATTGATGATTACTCTTTCTAAATGCGCTATAGGCTAAGTGTAGATTTTGATCAGGAATTATCTGATAGACTGTATACAATTTATTTTTTTGTACATATGAATATTTAGTAAATAAGAAAATTCTATGAAATGAAATTTATCCAAGAGTTAATAGATACAAAAACGCGGTAATCGAATGGATATTTGAGACATTAGAGAAAAAAAATTTGATTAATAGAAAAATAGGAAATAGTAAAGGAAGGATATGATTTTATCTACTTATTTAATTAAACATCTGCCAGAAATGATAGAACTTCCAAGAGACTTTGAATTGCATGTGTCATGAAAGAGATTAATCATCTCTTTCTTTTTATAATTAGTTTAATTATGTATCTCAAAAGTCCAACTTTGATGATCTTGTTTTTTTTTGTTCCAAACATCTGGTTATTTTATATTATGCACTTATTAACTTATATAAATAGATTATGTTAGAGATCGAATTTTTATTTAATTTTGATTTCTACTCGCTGAATGATCATATATGAGAATTATTAAAATTGATAGAATTTCAATAACTATCTATAATTTCTATGTTAGTCGAGTATCGAAAGTTTATTTCTCTTCAATGAACTATTATTATTTTAATTTTACAACTATTTGAAGCGCCTATACAAAATATGTTTCATATTGATTGGATGTCTGAAATAATAGCGGAGCCAGGGAATGGCGGAAGGAAACTTAGCCCCCTGGGAATCAACAGGATGTAATTCCAGGCACCACTATGAAGTGACATGTGATAAAATGATAATAAATTTATTTGAATGTAAATGCCGAGTCACCGATGTATTTTTTATTAAATGATGAACAAGAATAAGGCAAATTGATGAAGAAGCGGTTGACTGAAGGTCAGAAGTGTTCCGAGCTGGAGGGAATTTCGTCTTTCTCTAGCGAAACTAAACGATATCCTTCGTTTTTTTTTGTTCATCAATACCTGCAATAGGATGGCCGATCTCTCCTCAATCCTGATGACCTCAGAGCACCTCCTATTGAAGGTAGCAGTCTAGAATAAGTTTAATAGCGAAGTAAGGATGTGTATAAGGAAAAGTGAACTATAACTAACGAGAAAATGATTATTAAGAATTAAAATAAAATGAGTATAAGAAAAAGTAGAGAAAACAAAATAATTACAAACATGAATAAATGTATATGTCGTGCCAAAGTTACAACTTCGACACAAAATTTTGTCGAAGTTATTTCAGATCAACTAATCACTAAATAATTATTCAATAATTAATGATATCATAATAAAAAAAATTTATATTCATAGTTAATTTTGCATTATAATAACGTAAATATAATTTTTTAAAAATAAGTGAAATAATTGAAAGATTATTCAAGAACATTAAAAATTACACTTCGTTGATATTTTATATAATTATTGTTCAATTCATACTACTTAGGGGGATTCAAAAGTAGTGGCGCCATTACCAAATTTCTTTATAGAAAGGTTGAAAAAATTTTCTTTCTTTATGAAAAGATAGAGTGTCTTTCGCTCTATTTTTCTATGCTATTTGATCACTATTCAAGTGATATCATAATAATAAAATTTCGGTAAAAACTGTTTTTTTGTTGAAAACTAGCTGGTGGCATTTGGATCATGATAGGTGTAGCATAAAAGAATGGTGCACTTTTGCTTTTCATTTTATTATCATTTGATAGGCT
>CAJNOL010000849.1:43694-81924 GCA_905250125.1 Rotaria sordida
ATTATCAAAATTATATTCACTTTTCAAACTTTTATTTCATATGGCAAAATATACTATTATTTTAATTTCATCAAGTAACAAGAACAAAAAAAGTCATCTAAAATTTCGCAAAAAAACAAGTGAATCAAGAGATTCAGGATTCAGTTGTTGTCGTCGTGCTTCTAGAATTTTTCCTTTTTGCAGCACTCATGTTGACAATATGTAAAATGAAAAAAATCGTCATGCTTGAATTCTTAGGATCTTGAACATATAATTAATAAAACAATATTGTGTGTCAGTTATAAATAAACTTTTGTAACCCTAAATAAAAAAAACGTAAATCAATATTGTAAATCATTCATTTTTAAGTCTTACAATCTTGAACATATAAATTAAAAAATATAAAATCATTTAATAGTTGCAAGTGAATTATTTCGATGTTCAGTTTAAGAAGAAAAACGAAAAAAAATACGTTCTTCGCTGACATAGTTTATTGTCAGTATATAACGCATCGATGAGTCATGGTCGAATCGTTTATAATACGTTTAACTTTTTAACGAATAGCGATCCTAGAGTGTAAAATATTTTTACTTGTTAAGATATCATCGACTACCGGTCGGGTACCGGGTATGCTCAAATCCTGCACCCGACCCGGCATTTTTTTTTATACCCGGCACTCGAACCGACCCGGCAAATTTGTACCCGGACCACAGTTCCGGGTCCGGTCGGGTGCCGGGTATCCGGCCCCGTTGCAGGACTCTAGTCAGAAGAATCTTTGAATATTCTATGGGCTTTTAGCATTTGCTTACAAAATACTTCTAAATATTCAATCTATTAACTTAGCTCAAATTTCGTCCCCAAATAGGCGATGTATTGACTAGAAAAATTCTAAGAGGATATGGGCGAAGATTGTGATTTGCCTGAGATATTGGCATTTTACTGTGATTACCCTGGAGCACTTCACTTGTTCCGGTAAAATCAAAATTTTGACTTCTGACCTGAAACGTTGTCCACATCAAAGCATCAATCGGACTAGCTTGGCTACAAAGTTTTAGTAATTTTGGACAAATTATCTTCGAGATACTAGTATGTTCGCAGAAGGACGTTTTTCTACATAGATTGTATTATGCATGGATATTGTGAAAAAGTAATATTTCAGAGATGATTTGTTCAAAAACTCTGAAACTTTGTAGACAAACTAGTCTGATTGATGTCTTGATGTGGATGCAGTTTCAAGTTAAAAGTCGAAAATTTAATTTTACCGAAAAAGTGAAGTGGCCCAGGATAATTACAGTAAAATGTCAATATCTCAGCCAAATCGGAACTTGAGCTCATATTCTCTTAGGATTTTTTCTAGTTTATACATCGCCTACTTATGGATGAAATTTGAACTCAAAAGCTTTATAGTGCCTAGGAAAGTTTCTTTATAAGATAATTCTTAGCAAGATACTTGAAAAGGTATCCTGTTGACAATTGATATAGTAGATTTGCTGGGAAGAGAACATAGGTGATATCATCATCGTACTACCTGTGAAAGTTCTTCTGGCTCCCCTGCTACTCTAAACATGCTGTTCTTGATGTTAAAAGGTCAACTTTTGTCAAGGTTTATCCTTCTAGATAGTTAATTTATTTAGAATATCTTATGAGAAGATCGGCCTGAAAACAAAACAACATTCTCTTTTTTGTGGTTTTTATATTTTTTTCTCTCGAGAGAACAAAGATTTGTTTTTCAATGATCTTTGCTTTTGTTTTAGAATTATCTATAAAAGAAGTTTCAATGATGTTACAAATTCTAATAGAGAATCGATATTGGAAGAACCAATATTAACATTAGTAAAAGATTTTCTTCCAATATGTGATGAAGATTAAAAATATTTTCAAAGATTTGATTACGTATGAGAACTCGAATTTTTCAATTTCTCTTATTCGACAGCAGAATCCACACCATGAAATAAAAGAAAATCGAATCGAAACAGAAACCTTTAGAACTAAAAATTTGTTTCAATGATAGTTTCTCTAGTGAATGCAGATTGCATGTGTTATATTTTAGTAGATCCTGCTACTATGTCATAGGAACTTTCTTTGTAGTTGAAAGTACTTATCCAGCAAGTGATTACTTGATTTTCAAGTGTTCCTACTTGTTCAGGCTACTCATCATCTATAAAACAAACTATCAGCATAACATCCGAATTAATCAAACACTCATTACGAGTGCTCAGAATTTTGACGAGAACACTCGACTAAATTACCTTGATGTAGCCTGTGTAGACCGATGCCAGATTCGAATTTTTATTGATAACCTCTGATGAAGCAATGACCTTTTAGATATTACAACCCATGTCATTCAAACCACTTGAAAACCGACGGTTCTTCAGCTAAATTTTCTTTCGTGTCACAAAGGATCAATTTTTTTTACTCTTACGAAATTGACAAATTTTGGTCGAAATCACATCCTCTCTATCTCTATATTATCGATGCACCGAACCCCCCTGCACCAGCCATATCATTCATATTTGTATAGTTTTCGAATTTAAGTTTTTATTAAAGATGGCGCCATCTAACAGAATTTACTGTTACATGATTAAATCGTCTTTTTAAAGTTGGAATCAACTTTTTCAAGACTAAAAATATTAATTTAGTAATAAAATAATAAAAAAAGAAGCGATAAATGAAGGAAAACCGAATCCAACCGTTGGTTTTAATTTTAAAAAAAATCGACGACATGGGAATCATTAATGGGCAAATGAAATAATGATTAGAGGAACTCTTCCCTTCCTTGTCCAAGTTTCTGAAAAACAGCTCATCAGAAATATTTGAAACTTTCAATATAGATAAATCTCGATGAGTAGAACAAAAGTTGTCATAGACTCTAACCTCCTAGAAAATATCAAGGTCACACAGGCTAAAAACCGCCTTGCTTTTTGAGCAACAACATACTCGATAGAGCTGGAATGTTTTTTACAGATACAAAATACTGTTTGGGATGTCTACTTCTTTTTATCTCCTTAGATTCGCATAAAAAGATCAAAATACTGAGCGTATCTTCAAAAATACATGTTTTTTTTTTTACGTAAAATTTGCCACAAAACAAAAACAGCAAGCACTCCAAGCAATGTTCAGTACCTACAAAAAAAAAGTTTCAGCTCGATCGAACGTACTATATCGGAGAAACGGGGGCCATTCTGAACATTTATATAAAAATTGATTTCAAATTTTCATATATATATATATAGCATTTGACAGAGAACACTTCGAATCTATATTAACGATGAAAAACCAAAAATTCAAAAAAATTTTGATTTTAACATTCGGAAATGGAAAGGCCTCCTTATACCAGTTATGGATAGTTTGGGTGGATCAGTAGTAGAAAAACACCCATATCCTCATCATCTTCATCGACACGAAAGATTTGATGAACACTATGTATGCTAATTTCTATTGCTACGTAATAATTAAATAAAAGAGAAAAAAAAAGTTGTTCTGATTTATTCGATAGAAATATAAACAAGATAATCTAATGAAATTCATAATAAATGATTTACATAAATAATATGAAGAAACGATAGAATATAATTTTTGGTGCATTTATTTCAGATGAGATTTATTGTTTTTGTTCAAACTATAAGAAAGAAGACAACATAAGTAATTATAATTTTATGTGAAATACTGTTTGATTATTTGAAAACAAAAAAAAAACAACTTTTACAAAAGTTCAATGCTTTATTTTTCTAAAAGAAATGATCAATGAATATTTATTCATATTGGACAAAAAAGAAAAATCTTATTTCGATATTCGTGCATCTATTTATTTCAGATTCTGACTTATCAATGACATGACAAACGACCCGTCAATAGTTGAGTTTTCATCGATTAATTAAGACATAAAATTAATATAAGATCGTTTAGTTTAACAAGCAAATAAAATGTATGTATACGTGTGAAATCTTATGATTTTAATAATTTGGTAGTACTTACTTACCATCAACGCCAAGAAAATCATCTTTACAGAACGAATAAGTGTTCAATTAATTATATTGCATTTGTATGTCGAGTTTTTATTACTATTTGTTTCATTTTTTTTATTATTGTGCAATATCGATTGTAAAGTCGTCAAAAAAAACCGAGAAGCAATTTCATCTCTATGGTATTTCATTATCGATACATCAATAAATCTCAATCGTTTTGACGTTGTTATAAAAACAATTTTTGCTAGTCGTATGATGTTTTGATAGTATACAATATGTTAAAGTAACAAATTATATTCATGATCTCAATTCTGAAGAAACTATTTCAATAAAATTCAAATCAAAGAATTTTTTCTTAATGTCTATGTGAACATATTTAAATAAAATTATTATCTCGTATTTCTTAAATTTGTCCTTTATGTCAAGCTCAAGTATCAGAAGACTCATCTATCTGAAGGCTCAAGTATCGGAAAGACTCGTCTATCAGTATACCTTATCTATTAGATATATCACACTATTCGTTCATTCCTAAAACGAAAATTACAGTTGTAATCATACTCAAGATATAATACGTTTTATTTTCTAGCAAGCGAATATGTCATAAATGCAAGAAAAAAACTTAATACGTATTCCATAGGCATCAAATGATTTTCCTAGATTATATTTATTTACCTTTTGCATGACGAAAATATGCTATTGAAAATATAAATATAAATTTATCATTGATTAATAACATCCAAAATTAGACTATAGTTATACAAATTACTATTAAAACCTATAAATTGAACTATAAATAATTTATACATAGTAAATTTTGCTTTCGGTTTTTGCGCACATAATAAGACATTTGTTTTTTATCAATTGTCCTATAGTAATCTAATATATAGAATATTTCCACAAGGAATAAAATCAATTTAATTAAAAATATGATCATATAGTTAAATAAGAAACAAGTGAAGAGAAAATTTTATGATTTCATGCACAAAATTATTTGCCAAATGACCGATTTCCAGATGTCATATAAGTTTTATTTTGCATAGCATGTATAAACTAACTAACTTATTTCTTGCTTAATGATTTTGACCTTCGACAAGAGAAAAAAAAAATCACGTCAATTAGATTTATGACATTTTTTTTCATTAGGTCTTATTAACATAATTAAACAATGTCAATCTAAAATTAATATAAATATTCGATTAATCGAAATTTTTGATAAAGATTTTGACACATTCTCTAAGGATATAATAAAAACCTTGACAAATAAAACTTATCTTTCGTCAATAAGACTGTAAACATATTTCGATATTGTCTACAATATTTATATCCTAAAGTAAATAAGAAATATTCTATTCAATTAAATAATAATTACAACATATATAAAAAATCAAAGATATAAAATAAATCTACCATGAAAATAATATAGTTTGTTTTTCTTTCTGTTTTGTTTTGTTTTATTTCTATGATTATTATTATTATTTATATTTAGTACTTCTTCATTTTTATATTTAAGTTTCTTATTAAAATTAAGAATAATATTAAGATATTTAAATCTTTTTGGAAATTTTCATTGAATTATTAATACAAAAAACATATATATATATATATATATATGTATATATTTATATTTAAAAAGAGATTTCAATTTTAAATATTAAGATATCTTTAGACAAAATGCAAAGCAGCAAAGAAAAAAAAAACCGATATAAGACTCTTCAAATAGCAAATACACGTATGTCATTAGATAATAAGACTACATATGTTGATCTTAAATATAAAAAGAAAATCCACACATGCATGAAATATAGATAACAAGGCATGAAAATTCTAGAAAAATATCCTTTTTAATTTAATAAATATAAATAATTGAAATGTAATAATAAAATATAATGAATTTTTTTCAATTGAACCTTGATTACACATTTCTTTTGCACACATACAAAATCTTCCAATACTAAAATTTGTACTAGTTGCATGTCGATAACAAACATCTATTTTTGATAAACGATAAAGAAAATAATCATTTAAACAACCACGTCGTATAAATGTATCATTTGTTGATGTACCATCAAAATGAAAAAATTTCACACAATAATCAGCACATTCAACTGTTCGATTAGCATGATGCATTTTAAATGGATCACCACAATAATCATCCACACGTGAATCGCACTGATAACAAACAAATTTTGCCACACTACATGTTTCTTTTGCAACAACGATAAGTAATGTACGTAATTGATGGATTAATATAGATAGATAAACACTAGACAGCTGTTTTAATAGAAAAAAAACCCAAATAGATTACATATAAATATATCCTCGAGATCACAATAAATGAAATACAATCTGATTGTCAATTACATCTTCTTACATTGAAAATTAGCATTCACTGTATGAAAATGTAATATTTAAAATGAAGTATTTCATCTGTTTTGATTATAAGAGTTTATATATATATATATTTAGCATAGATCACATAATTGATACTTACAATCTTCATCGTGTACCATTCGGTAACACGTTCAATCAACGAAGAAAATTATATCTAATTATTACTTTAAATCATAATCATGGAGATAATGAACTGAAAGTGCATCTTCAAAAAAAATAATAATAATAATAAATAAATTTCATATATATATATATATATGTCTATCGTTGAGAAAAAAAAAAGAGTTTCTAACTCAACTAAAAAAACAAAAATTCATAAAGACATAAAATTAACAAATATAAGTGTCTATGGAAAACCTAGATTTCTGTAATATGAATCTAAACATTTTTATGACGATGCCATATATATATAAACATACGTACACCTCATTTGTGCCCAATAATCGATGTATTAGATGTTGCAGCTGTTATCATGGTTCTATCGGCACGAAGTTGATGAGACTATCATCAACATTATCTTTGCTGCTATGCATTTGGTTAAGGCACTATATTCTGTTTACTATTCCCTCTTGTTCTTTTTTTCTTCTTTTCTTTTCTTTTCTTTTTTTATTCGCTTCGTCATCATTGCTACAACAATAAATTGGGGCTAATGTGTTGCGTTCCGCTCTATTCTTTTCTCCTTTTTTTTTTTTATCTACATATCCATCCATCCATCTATATACTATGCGCTATGCTTTGTTAATAGTAAGTATGTTGAGACAAAATAACGCCGAAAGTTTTTGTCTATTCAATTTAGTACTTAGTTATAGTAATGTCGAATGAAGACGAGACCTTATACATAGCGCAAAAAAAAAAACATATAATTTAAATGGTAAGCCCGATATGCCAATCTGACTATTCGATCAATGGAGAATTTCATGTCATGCTAAAACTAACGAATTGTATTTTCTTTCTTTTGATTCTTAATGGATGATAAAAAGAAGTGAAAGTGCTTCCATAGGGAAATTCTTATTATATTTGTTATTTTCTTCGTTCTCGCCATCTTTATTGTTGTCGTTACTATCAATAAATAAAAGAAATCATGTAATGAAGGATATAAAAATACTTGATGATCGATTTATATAACAATACTTTCATCTCGTATGTCTTTCAAGTGACATTTCTTTTGCTTCTATCATCATCACTATAAAAATGACTTGACATTTGATTAAGTACTAATCTCACTTACGTCAATGGTTAGTTAGCAATATTGTAATTAAGATCGTCATGTCGAATAGAATATTTTTTCATTTTTATTATGTTCTATGACTTCTATGTGCTTTTCCTGTTTATTTTTTGTGTTTCTTTCTTTACTCTCTCTCTCTCTCTCTCTTTCTCTGTTTTTACTGATGACTTACCGATGTATGCAGCAATGAGCAAATTACTAAAAGAGTAATTCTCCACGCCAAACTACTCTGTTCATTTTCTTTTTTCTCACTATATTCACCCACGTATACGCTCTCTTTCTCTGTTACCCTTTGTCGACATTTCATTATTATTACTGTTGAAGGCAAGCAAAATCATTTTGTTTCTTGCACAATACTGAAGGAGTGGTAAGCACAAAAAAAAAGAGAAAAATGTAGCGCACTACAGACACTGTTGACACTAGACTGTCGATGCAACCATTATCGTTTGGTTCTTTTTTTCTAGATTGTTAATTTTATTTTTAGTTACATGAAAAAATTATGTAATGAGAAAAGATATATTCATTCATTTGTTGAGAAAAATCTTAAAACAAAATATATTTGAAAACTTTTTTTAGGAAAGAGAGTGAGGATTTATGGTTTGACAGAAGCAAAAACAATGGCCTTAAGACAAAGAAATTAATAAATTTTATGCCATCTGTCATGTATCTAAATAATTGTCTTAGTATGACAAAACCATGTTTTATAATGAAATTGAAAACGTTCATGGTGTTTTACCGTTAGGCACAATGAATGCAAAAGGGCATTTCATCATAACGATTACAATAAAATTTGTCTTGATAGATGAAACAGATTTTATGTACTTATTTCAATATATAAAAATGACATGCAGATTTGACGCTTGATAATTTCTGTTAAGAAATATGAATATTAAATCGATTTCATCAATTTTAAAACAGTCAAAAGTAAATGCTAAATATATATTTTTGAAAAAAAAAAAATTTAATACTAGATTGCTAACTTTGAGCATTTATTAGTCACATTTTTTTTTAACAGTTCAAAAAACTTGGATAAACATCTTAGTTTTTTTTTTGCGTTACTATGCAACGATAGCATGGTCAAGTATTCTCATACTACTTCAATCAAACGGATATTAAAGTCTGTTAAGTGGAACAATCAACATAGTACATAATGCTTATCGAAGTGATGCTCATCAAATCTTTGTTTTCCGGTATGTTTTATGATAATATTAAATTGAACAGGCAACAACTCGTCAATGATAAAAAACAATAAAAAGAATTCTATTCTGAATGACATAAATGATTTATTGTTGTCTAAATTGATTTCGTGACATGTCGATATATCTTTTTGTATTATTCTATTTATAATCAAATTGTCTATTTGCCATGTCCTTACAGTCATACCAATGTCTGTGTTCTATTATTATTATTTTTATTTCATAAACAATTTTAATAAATATATATATATATATAAATTTGATAAATATAAAAAAGAAAATAGAAAAAAAAAAAGACTAAAAATTGACTCTAATATGAGAAAGCAATTATCACATATCTGTATCACTAAATATTAATTAAAACGTATTTTATAAGTAACAATTTCAGCAAATGGAACATTAAGTTTAGATGTAATATTTAATTTTTGTTTTATATGTCGTAATGATAAAGATGTTTGTTCGATTGATTCAATTTGATTTACTTGAAAGAAATATTCAAATATTGGCTAAAGAGAAGAAAAAAAATTGAATATAAAAATACTTTTTTTTTTTTTCTAATTAAATTAGAAAATTATCTAACTTTTTCAAAATGAAATGATCTATCATAATATTCATCACAATCATAAGCAAATCTTCGTAAAATTAATGCAACATTTTTCGATGCACTATATTTCTTATCATCATTATTATTTAATGTACGTAAATTAACTAAATGATAATCACTAGGAAAAAGTAATGGTTTTAAAAATAAATTAAATTCATTTAAAACTATTTTTGAATTTAATGAATGAAATAAATGTATAGGATAAAGAAGTTCAATAGATAAATGATGAGCTAGAAGTGTTGGATAACCTGTTAATGATGTACGATCAGCAATCTAAAGAAAAAACAAAAACAAAAACAAAAATACAAATTTTAATTGTTTGTTTAAAAATAAAAATAAATTCATATACTGTATGACGTGATTCAAATAAAAGTTTAAAAGTACTAATAATTTCACGATTATCCATAATACCTTCACCTAAACCACGACCATCATCACGAGTAAGACGTCGATCAAGAAAAACATCAACAATACCTTAAAACAAAAAAGCATATAAAGATAAATTTTTATTGATAAAATTAAATGCAATAGCGTGTCAACAGATAATTAACATTTATTGAGTTTATAGTTTTTATTCCGGTCTATTAAGAATAACGGTAGTAGTGAAAATATGAAAGATTTCTTTATAATATTTATAATGATGTTTGTTCATTTTCATTTCACATTGTATTTTCAATAGAAGCAAGAAAAAAAAATGTCATAATAAAAATATAATTTAAATTCTTATATAAACTTTTCTAAATAAAAGAAAATAAACAAATACTCATTCTTAATTTAATATAATTTCAAATGAGTTTTTGTTTTTGATATTGAATAATTTATAGACTTTTACATCTTTCGCTATCTTCAATAATCGATTGTTTCATTTTAATAAGCATAATATAATGAAAAAGAAAATATTTACCTGGTTTTAAACATGCTACACCCGATGGTTGACCAGAAAGAATAGTAAATCTCATAAAATTATCTTCAATATAAGCCATTGTTGGCATTGGATAAACATTACCTTGTAAAGGTAATTTACCATAAGTTGTTCTTCGAATCATCTATTAAAAAAAATTTATATTTTAACTTTATTTTTCTCCTATCATCTATTCATAAATTAATACCTGAAAACCATTTAAATCTGTAAAAAATTCTGCTCCATTTTTAATTCCCGTAGAAAATCGTAAAGCTAATTCTGTATCTTTATTCATATTTAAATGAGTTATTGTACTAAGTCCAAGCATATAATCATTTAAACCTAATAAGATAATAAAAGATAAAAATTTTGTTATTCTCGATTAAATAATAAATAGGATATTTAACAAACCATTTGTATTAGTTAATTTATATTGTAAACTATATAGTTCATGATTAATATAAACTCGATTTATTAATGGACCTCGTTGAATACGAATCAAATCATAATTACTCGTAGGAATATTTTGTGCTATCCCATCAGGTATAAATAAATATGCACCACTATGATGATCGGATTGTTTTAATGTTCCATAACGAATTATATTTGTATGAAAACGTAAATTTTCATCGGATTTTTTATGTTGAACATTGAGTAGAACACCATTTTTTGAAAATATAATTGAAAGAAAACGATTATCTATTTGAAATCCTTTTGTATTGATGACATTCATTTTAAAAGGTCTAAATAATAAATATTTTATATTTTAAATTTTTCACGTTTCATTTATGGAAATATGACCAGTAGAAATTTCAAGTTTATGAAGTATATTACAAAAAACTAATTAATTAAAAGATATACACAGACTAAGAATAATTTTTCTCAATTATTGTGACATTTTCCATCTGCATTGACCTATAATTATCAATTACGACAGCCGACAAACGTCGGAGTCTGTCATCTATGCTTTCGTTATCTATAGCTTTGAGTAAAAGATTAGTTTGATGCAAAATTTCTGTGTATGAGTATTGTAATTTTTCATCGATTATTTACAAATCAGACAACTGTGTGAAAAGAAAAACATTTTTTACTAACGTAGATGAAGTTTTAGGTAGTTGTTTTTCATTGATATATTCAATTTCAGTTAATGGACATGGTTGTTTAAATGTAGTAGCATGAATAGTATATTCTTTTATAGAATATGGTTCAATATCAATTAGAATAAGAAGCTAAATGAAGTAAATAAAGATTTGAATTATATTTAAAATAAATTATTCTAACTTCGAATTGATTTTGATTCATTATATTTGATCGTCTATTAGACCATTTTGGATCAATTTGACATGTTTCAATAGGTTGTTTATTACTAGTTACACGTACATAATATGTATCAAGAAGAATTTTAACAATTTCAATTCGTCTTTGATCTGTTGGATTATAAATATAAATCATACGAATTTTTTCTTTATTATTATTATTAAATGATATAAATTGTCTTATTGGTAATGTATCAAATGTTTCAAATTCTTGATTTAATATTAAAAATTGATTATTAAATGAATAATCATTTTGAAAAAGAAGATAAGCAGCAGATTGTTGCATTACAATTTGTGATAATATTATGACTGTTAGAAGTCTATAAAACAAAATGAGATAAAAATATAAAATAGAATTTATTTATTTTATTTTTTTTGACATACTTTTGTCCAAAATCATTAACAACATGAGCTCGAGCTGTACCTGTTATACCATCATGATGTTGAAAAACACCAAGATTTCGTCGTGCAATAATTAACTTTGTGAATAGATCATCTTTTGGGAAATAACTAGCTAGTTTTCCCTCGAGAACTTGAGCATGAGCAATAGAAAAGAGAATTTCAGTAGCTCTAAAAATAGTAATAAAAATATTTTAGAGACAATTAATTACTTAACTATTTTCTTTTTTTTTTATATGAAATTTTATCCAGAAATGTTTATACTAAAGCAAATACTTAGAGCTAATAACGTTGTATATATATATATAATAAATCTATTTTGAGTGCAGTTCTAATATTCTTTCAGATAAAATTAAAGTTCAATGAAAAAAAAAATATTCAAAAATGGATAATGAAGTCAGTTGATACTATATTCGACATTCAGACTGTTTTGAATATAGATGCAAAGATAATTCACAAAGAAATTGAAATCTAACACTGTATTATATCAAACAGTTGCAAGATAGTCGGAATAGTTCCGTACAGGAAGAGATTATGTCAATGATAAGTACGGATTTGATCGTTCAACTTCTAAGCTGATAGATGAAAATATTGAACGAGTTCGACTGATTATTAACAAGGATATATATTCAACTTATAATAATATTATAGTTGACACTTCCTTCTTATGATATACTAGAACGGATTTTTCATGATTGTCTAAAGATAAGAAAAGTTACATCACATTGAGTGACTCGTCCACTTAATGATGAACGAAAGTAAAAACGAGTTAGAATTTGTCGTGAAGATGTGGTGACATTTCCTAACGATTATGCGATATAACTACAGGTGATAAAACATGAGTTTATCATAGAAAAGTTTGGCATAAGTGAACTAATACTAGCTGAATCAGTGAAGGTAAATCAGCAACGACTATTGTTCATCGAAATAGATTCCAGCTAAAAACTTTGTTGTGTATATATTCTTTAAATTAAATGGTCCTATTCTTATGCAAATAGTAGATATAAAGGCAAAACTATTGATCACAACTATTATATTGAAAATTACTTTAAGTGTGTTTTCAGTGAAACTTGACAGCAGAGAAAGTCATTGGATACAGAAGGTATAAAACTACTTCACGACAATGTTGAAGGCATACTCGTTTAGATACTATTAATTATTTAACCAAAGATATTAATAAAATGCTACATCCACTATTTTTCACTAGGCCTTGCATCATGTGATTAATGGTTAAATGATAATATCAAGCGTAATTTAATTAACCAAACAAATGAAAAATCATTGACTAATGTGATTTTCAAGATAGTTCAAAATATTTCAGTAGAACAGTTTCGAAAAATATTTAACAAATTATTAGAAAGAATAGAACTTTGTATAAATAATCATGACAACTATTTTGAACATTTAATAAAATTCAACGAAAATACATGTCTTTCTTTTTACATCACATTTCTTTATACTACTGCCGATATACTGTGGTGCTCATAAGAACCGGCGGTAGTTCGTACGACTTCCATTGGCAGCCATAAACGATTGCATAGAGTATTTTCTATCCAAATTTGCATTATTTATTAGGAAGAATTCAAATTAACCGAAAACAATACAGTTTCAGAATATATTTTACTAATACAAAATGCTTTGCAAGACCATCTATAATAAAATTTATCTCATAACTGGGACGAATTTGAGCTCTGTGATTAGTACAGGCAGCTCAGACGCATCAACATAATTGAGTACCTCGAAAGCGACTCGATTCGGTTACTTTTAATAGACTTCAAAAATATTCACTCATTCCCGGATCTATAAATACGAGCCGATTCTCGTAGTAAGTTTATGAATTCAAGCGCGAGAATCATTGACCTGAGTTTTGATACAACATTTTCAAAGAATAATCGTCGGTAGTTTCACATGGACTATAAGAACTTTTTATCAGCCATACGTATTTTCTTTCCGAGAGATTTGAGAATGAAAGATATTAACAAATTTTTGATGAGTTTAATAAATCTTAAGAATTACACAGTAAAAAACAATTTAATTCAGCACCTTTAAGGAAAAAACAATGATTTTTTCTTTCAAACGAAATTTTGAAAATACATTTTCGATTATGTTTTAAACAAGAATAAATGAAAGATTTCTACTCATATTATTCTATATAAAATATGTACTTGATTTTTGAAATCATACTTTTATTTTCATACCTAAGATAAGATTCAGCAATTCGATTCATTCTTTTAAAAAAAGCTCTTGATGTATAATAACCACTCCAATAATGATCATCATGATCAGCATATGTAAAAAAATCTCCGGCATAACTTGGAAATTCTACGAGAGATTTTTCTTGTAGAATTTGTTCAAAATAATCATTTAATGTACCATATTGAATCTAATTTGTTTTTAGTTTTGTTATAGAAATTAATATTTTCCTTTAATAAATAAATAAATCTTACATGAGTATTCCAATCTGCTCGTTGATTAATATATGTAAATAATTTATCATAATTATTAAACTGAAGTTTAGCTTCATATATTGATATAAAACGAAAATCATCACCTAATGGAATAAGTAAAACATTTGTTCGATATAATTGAGCTTTTTTTCGATATTGATCTAATAATAATTCAGCTCTAAAAAAAACAATAAATTAATAATAAATTCGAATAAAAAAAAACAACTTGATTTACCTTTCATGAGTATTATTTTCATTGATAGATACAGGATTTATACCCCATGGACAACCTGCAAATAATTTAGCTCCTCGTCTAAAATCAAATTGACAACATATTTTTGGATCAGGACCACATGAATATGAAATATCATAACCATGAAATGGAAGTATATGAGTAAAAATTCGTTTTGAAATATTACGATCTATTAGAATTATATTATTAATGTATTTATAAAATAATTAATTTACCCCATGTTTGTTGCCAAAAAAATTCTAATTGTTTCTCTTTTGCTAATGCTTTTTTTATATGATAATGAACTCTAAAAATAATTATCAAATAATCTTATTTCAATTATTTGTTAAAATTTACCGTTGAATAGCCACATAATGAATATCTGAACCTTGTAATAGATAAGCCATAGTTGGTGAATAACCAAATGGATCATTAGCCCAACTACTTTGTATTGTAATATTTCCTAAATAATAGAATAAAAATTAGATTGAAACAAAATGAAATAAAATAATTTTCTAACCAAATGTATTTTCAATAAATTGATGTCCTTCGATAAGTTGATCAAGCATACCAAAATAATGTGTATTTGCTTCATCATTCATTACCTAGAAAAATAAATAAAATAAAATTTATCATTACGATTTGAGTAAATAAGAAGTCAGAATATAGAGACACATATATCGGATTAGTTTGGTTGATGAATTGCACTAAAACTAACGAGGAAATATTTTCAGTTTTTTTCGACAACAGAAAACATTACTACAGGATATTTCAAAATTATAATCTCTCTCCTGTGCTATGTACAAAAAAATTAATATTGTATCTTCAAAAGAAATCTAATTGTTTAATTTGTATGTTCGTTAGATATATGAATCTATGTAGCACGTAGACATGTCTATGTGCTACATAGATTCATATATCTAACAAACATATGAATTAAATAATTAGATGCCTTTTGAAGATACAATATTAATTTTTTTGTATATAGCGCAGGAAAGGATCTATAATTTTGATATATTCTGTATCTTATAAAACGGTCGATATGCTCTATAATCTGACGAGAGAATCTTTCCAGGTCCTAAATTGCTTTTTGACCGAGATGATGTTCATCTGATGAGTGTTGGTGAGTAATAGAAAAGTCTAGAATGACTTGGTTTTTCCAATCTTTGTTCTTGAGATATCAAAGTTTTACTGAGCTTTTCGTCTCCCTCAGACCACGTAGAAAACCAACTTTCGAGTTTCAACATAAAACTTGGTACAAATAAAGCTCTTAATAAGATTAGTTGAATGTACAAGTTTTAGCTTTTCTATTATTTCCTTTTTGAAGATAAACAAAATTTGCTTTTACACATGAGAAATTTTTGAATATCCAAAACCACAAGATAGGAGATACTAGAAAAGTTACATATTGGCTAATAAACTAATCTGATTGAGAACTTTGTTCATGCAAAACCTAAGAGAATTTTTTATAATCATATTCGGAATCAGCATAGTGGACAACTTATTATCCAATAGATTTTGATGAGAAAAAGATTGATTAGTTGAAAACGTCTTCTCATGAGACTCTCATTTAAAGATTCTACTGGGATGTTAGATGATATCTCCTATCCTACTCGGGTGAATATTCTTTTACTTTCTTACCCAACCACCAGTAACAATTTCCAATTGTTTATTATCCAGAAGTTTTTTTAATAATTGACGTTGATCATATGTTGCCTGATCCCACCATAAACTTAAAAAAGACATTTCAGCCCAAATAAATTTATATTTTGAATTTTTATCAAGCATTGTTATCATTGTATTAAGAATACGTCGTGCTGAATAGGCAAAATATTGTTCATACGTATTAAGCCAACCTAATGAAATCAACCAAATAGAATATGTTTGATTTTAAAATTTACTATTCATTTCAAAATATAATGTGTCCTACGGTTTTTTTTTCGAATAACTTGTGTTAGGAATATCATAGAGATCTGCGATTTTTACCATTCAAGAGAAAAGATTCGAGACCATCAAAATTTGATTAGTCAGCAATTGATCTATCAGGTGAGTTCTTAGTGAAGATTTTCAAAAGCAATATTTTCTTTCAATCTACCCAAGGCTGACGTTCGTAGCATGGCTTGTTTAAGAGTTAAAAGACTTTTTCTAAGACTTCCGATTTCAGCTAATTGACCTCTCAGCATTCGAAAAAGCAGCTAGGCAAAGATAATTCACCAGAGATATCTATCGCGGCTGAAAATTTGTCACTGCTGTGCCACTGTCTTGGACATCTCTGTAAGCCACCTTTCTGAGTCGAATGATGATATTTTACATTCGAACTAATCTGACATTGTTGTCTCAATATTTTCGAAATACCGACTTCTTCATTACATGGAGGCTGATTCTGAGATTCTAGAAATAATGAGATAATAGAGTCGGATCATTTCGAATGTAAAAATAAATAACGCTATTCGACTCAGCATAATGATTTACGCTTGTCTAGCTGCTTTTCCGAGTGATCAATGATCAATTGGCTGAAATCGGAGGTGTCAGAAAAAGTCTTATAACTCTTGAACAAAACGTGCTAGAAGTGTCAGCCTTGTGTAGATCGAAAGAGAATATCGTTTTTGATAATTTTCACTAACAAGGGAACCTTCGGAAGCGTTCAAAGAATTTAGACTTCGTCTTTTGGCCATAAATAGACTTCGATGAGGTATGAAAAAGCTGAAAAGGATTTGGGCTCCAAGGTCTTTCTTTTCAAGGCATTGAATTTTTAAGATATGGTATGAGGAAACGAGAATGGGTGTGGATGTAGAGTGTAAGCATGAGTGTCGCTATTCTCTTGAACACCCCACACATCCACACCTTATGGCCAAAAGATGAAGCCTAAACTCTTTGAACATCTTGAGAGGTTCCCTCGTAAGAACTCACTTGATGGGTCAATTACTGACTAATCAAATTTTGATATATTTCAATGACTCTGAATCTCCTCTCTTGAATGGTGAAAATCGCAGATCTCTATAATTTTTCTATCAAAAGTTATTTAAAAAACATTGGAACATATTATATTTTGAAATGATTATTAGTTAACCTGGATCACAATGTGAATGAGGCATAAGAATTATTTTTAATTTATTATTTGATGTCCATTGTGATGTATTATATTGAATATCAAAACCATGTAGCCAAACACCACCATTTTGATTATCAAATGGAAGACTATCATATAATTGTTGAGTCTAGAAAATTGATAAAAATTTTTATAGGAATTTTAAATGAATAATTATCCTACATTAAATGTGGTATTCATGGGAGAAGATGTTCGCCAAGTACATTGATTATTATTATTATTATTATAATTAGATTCGAATAAAATTGTTTGAGTATTATTTTCAATTGATTGTGAAATTGGTTTTTCTTTAACAATTTCAAGTAATGATTTTGATTGTTGTGTGAATATTAATTCTTCTGCTTGTTTTTGATTTAAATATTTAATTGCTCTATCAAGATCTTGCATAGAATCTTCAAGAGAATCGAGATGTTCATTAATCCATTGTTCGTTTATTTTCTATAGAAAATAAAAATCGATTCAAGTTTTAAATATAATACTTAAAAAACATTTTTGATTACTTGTTGTTCATCTCTATCTGTGCTAATTGACTCAAGCATTGTATATAATATAATAACTATTGCAAGAAAGAAAACAGGAAACAACACATGGGTAGACCACCGACGGCTCATCTACAATATATAGTGTAAACATCAATAATAAAGTTTTAAAATGTTATGTTCAACTTCTTCTGACGAAATTTTACAAGAAAAATCTCAGTTCTGCTTCAATGTGTATTATTGAATTTATTCTAATTCATCAGTAATCCAAGCTCGATCAGTTAAATTTCAATAAGTTCTAAATGCGTTTCAAAATAAACAAAATATTTTTCTTTTTCTTTTTATCTTTTCAGATCATTTAGTTATCTGATATTGATTTAAACAATATACTTTGAATTATTATCTTGTTCGAAACAATAGAATAACATGTTTCACAAGATTTTATTTTTGTTTATATTTTGTAGCAAAGTCATGTTTACAATTGTATACGTAGAATAAAAAAAAATAAACTAAAAATCAATGGCATCAATTAAAGATTAGTATTTAGTACAAATTAGTTTTGTCAGTATTAGAAAGAAAAGATGAGAGATTCAAGAAAAAAAAAACAATAAGCAGAAAAAAACACGTTTGATATAAATTCGTTTGTCTTTGTCCATGTTCATAGAAAAAAGCACATAAAACAAAAGGAAAAATAATAATATGTATGTACGGAAAATATGAGTATTTGAATTTTATAAAGATCACTGTTATTTTTTTGATTATTGTCATTATTATTATTATTATTATTAGAGATAAAGTCCATTAATTAAATAATCAGCATCAACAGCATAATTTTTCAGTCTACGACCACCCTTTCGTACTTTTCGACAATAACAACAGAGTATAACAAATAAAATAATTGTACATAGAAGACCCAAAACAAGAAATATAATAACAGCTATTTCACGAGAATATGATTTTTTTTTGTAATATAGTAACATTAGCTAGAATAAAAATAAACAAAAATAAATCCAATTTGTTTATTTAACCATCATAAACAAAAAGAGTAGTATAAACTCGGAATAAATCTTCATCTCGATATATCAATTTAACTGTTCAAAAAAAAAAGCATCTAGCCAATCTAAAATTCATTTCTTATCAAATCAATACATATATATAGAGGAATTTAATATCAATGTATTGCGTGTAAATAGAATCAATAATGATTAATTCGAAAACGATGAACAATATGAATGTACACGTGATATTCAAATTCATCTTTGTCTAGACTAATTTTAGAATACATAAACTCATAAAATCAAAGCATTTGATCATTACAAAAGCACATGCCATGCAAATAATAATAAAGATATGTTTTCTATTTTAGCAAGAGCAAGGATAACTGATTAGGTAGTTATTAGTACAAATTAAAGGTTGTCTCTATGTTGATACAAAGCTTACAAATCGTTGATGTTAATTTTTCATCAATAATTGTTGTTAGTGATTTCGTATAATATGCTGAATTTTTTTTAGGTATCATAATTGTATAATCTTGATGTGATGCTAATGTACAACTACCATTACAAGCAAATAAATAACATTTATAACCATCCTAAATGAATCGAAAGAAAAAAAGAACGAATATTTAAAATATAATAGAATTAACTTACATGAGTTGGCTGCTCACTAAGCATAGCTAAATCACAAGTTGTTTCTTCACAACAATTAAGCATACAACTATCATGAATATTCATATTTAATGATAATGATCTTTTATCAATAAGAATATATCTTATCATATGTGCACCATTTTTTAATTCTTTTACTTTAATTAATTGTTCATATTTAATATCATATTTATTAATACATAATGATTGATCAGATAAATCATTTTGATTAATTATTGTTGTTGTTAATTTTAATCGATCTGTTCCATCATTACTTTCAGATTCTTCATTAACAATATCATCATTTTCATCAAGAACTTTTTTACGTGATGAAGATAATTTTTCATGTTGAAATAATGAAGGATCATATCGTTCATCATCACTTTGATCATAAAAATTTTGTTTATATGGGCGATGTCTATAATTATATTGAGTCTTTAAAAGATCATCTAATTCATACATATCATCATTATGACGACGTAATTCAATCGGAGAGATTAATAAAAGAAGAAATGCAATGAAGATCTTCATCTAGAAAATAATTTTTTATAATTAATAATCTAATATGTCAACAAAAAACAAATGAACTAGTTAAATCTTTTCGTACATCGGAAATTCTTTACTGACGATTAAAATAAGTATTTCAAATAAAAGAAATACATTATATAGAATTCCTTATGTTAGATTGAAATATACAAAAACTCATGATTATATCTGTAATCTTTTTCTCTTTTTAATATCTTGTTGTAAAACAATTGGAATTAAATTTGATTTTTGTACAATTTCACGCATTTTACTACGAATTTCATTCGTTGTTCTTTCAAATGATTTTAACGAAGGTGATTCAATTGTATTAGTTGGACACGATATTGAATCATTTTTTGGAATAAGAGTTGATTGTTTATATACAATTTTACATTGTTTTTTTGGTGTATTTTGTCGAATAGTATTCATTGTTGATTTTTTTCTTTTTGCATAATTATTCATTTCACTTTTACGTTGTACAATTGTTCTTCGTTCATTTAATTTTTCTCTTAAATCATCTAGACTTTCACATTCAGGTGCATAACATATGTGTAAAATTGATCCCATAAAATTCATATCATCAAGATGACGTTTAGCATTACGTGCTTGTTGTATTTGTATAAATTTAATTAAGATAGTATCAAAAAATTCATCATCTTGTGTTGAATCTTTTCGTATATATCCATCTAATCTCCAATATTGTTCAATATTTCCATATTGATTAAAATATGGTAGTAATTGTTCAACAACACCAGCTATTGATGGAATATTTTGTATAAGAAGATATTTTGATTCTTGAGCTATTGTATAAACTTTTACAGCACGTAATTTTTTACCATTACGATATGGTGAACGAGTTAAACAAACATTATCTTTAACATGATGATCATGTGATTGAAACATCTAAAATAATTAAAAAAAGGGACTAGCGACTATCTTTATTTGAATAAATAAATAGATCATAAAAATAGGTTAATTAAGTAAAATGTAAAATATATATACAAAAAAAAACAGATCATTAATAATCCTGAAGCGAGAAAAGCAGGAAATAAGCAGATTTATTTTTCGTTGACGGTGGTGACTAGAAAGTTGATTATCTTGGTTAGTGTGATTATGCAAATTGAAAATCAGCACCATGTAGATGTCTTTCTTTTGAGCAAGGATGAGATTGCAAATGCGCGGAAGTATATGTATATATATGAATAAAATATATATGAAAATAAATAAATAAATTATGTTTTGGTTTCTTGTTTACTTGCTAAACGTTTTTTACGTACTAGAAATAAAAAAAATAAATAAATAGCTTTTATTTTTATTTTTGTTGATATATTGAAAAGTGATTTACGAGCATCAAGATTTTGTTTAAGTTTTTCTGTAACACGAACTCTAGGACCAAGAGTATCAAATTGTAAATTTAAACGAAGTAGAGTATTATTTTTAGCAACGGCATCAGCAACTTCCATTTCAACTCGGTTACCAAGAATTTGAGAACGCTTAAAAAAGAATAAACAAAATTATTAATAAGAAAAAAACAAAGAAAACATAACTAATATTGAAGGTGTGTAAACTACATAAAAAAAAGGTGTGTATGTGTGTACAGGACCAAAACTTATAGTTACACTTTTATTGTTTTCGAATGAATCAATAAATCATTCGTTAGCTGAAATAATGCAAATATAGGTTAAAAATTCATTAGATATTATCATCTTAACATATCTCTTATTAAAATTACTTTTGTATATTTAACTATATTGACATTTATACATAATGAATGATAGGTGCTTTAACTTTTTGCGAACCTAATGAATGTATCTAGTTGTATATCATACTTTTTTTTTCCTTCTTTATTACTTTTACAAAGCAAATAGAAATAACTTAAGGGCACTATTATGTAAGATCACGATATGCTTCATTACTCATGATATCAAACCATTCGTAAGAACATTAAAGTTAAGAATAAATCATTCTTTCTATATTCAAGGTATACCACAAGTCCTTTCCTTATATCTTTTAATTTTCTGCTTGTTAGCGATGACCCGTCTAGATACTCACTCATTTTCAAAATATTTCTTTGATTTTAAAAACGAAATTAACAACAATATTCTTATTAACAAAATGAACGCGTTTGTTCTATATATTATTCAAGTACATGAGAGTTCTCTTTGTTAGCATTATCAATATAAAATATAACACTAACACAGAGAAGATTTTTGCTCACGACTATTTGCTTCTTAGTAAATTTTCTTTTTTTTCGATAATATAAAATAGGATAAACAATCATTTTAAGTTTTCGATTCACTTAAAATATACTAATCTATTCATTTAATTCCGTTGACATGACTTATTTATCATTCATTCTATGACAACAAAATAGAACATTGAAACCTATATCGTCAGCCAGCATGATGCTTTTGTTTTGTTTATACACTGGATTATTATTATTATTTAGTAAGGATATACACCCCCATCCGCTTTCACGATTTCTCTCGACATCTGTTTGATATTAATTAATTGAATAAGACATATTAAATTTATTATTGTCAAAGTTTTCCAATTGATTTGATTAATTTGAAGTAAATGTTTCAGATTTTTGTTTTTGTTTTCAAATTCGAAATAAATCATTTTGTTTTTTACCTGATTTGATAAACGTAATTCAATCAATGTTTGATTCTTCAATGTACTTCGTACGATTTCAGTAATAATAGGACCTGTTAATCGATTTGATTGAGCACTAACTGTTTTCAATGTTGTATTTGCTTCAATAAGTTCTGCAAGAACCTAATTATTAAAAAACAAAACAATCTATTCCAAACTTTTATATTCTCGAATTAAGATAAAAATTCTTACTCGACCAACATTATCAGTCATACCAACATTAGATATTTCAAGAACTTCTACATGTGTATTTTCTTTTAATGCATTAAGTAAATCTTTAAGTACATCAGGTTTTATTCCTTGAATATTATTTAAATTAATACGAGTTAAATCTTTATCATTAGCTTTAGCTTTTGCTATACATTCTTCAACACTAGTTGTATTATCGGGTTCCGGTATAAGTAATTTTAATGGTTCAGATTTAGCGGCAGCTTAAAGAAAAATTTTAAATTATTTATTTATTTATTTTATTGTTTTGTTTTTTTTTTCTTATCATACCATTCCAACCACCAGCACTTGTTGATACAGGTTTGTCTGTTACTGCAGCATGATATTGTACTTGATTAATTAAACCAGTAAAACCAAGAATAGCTGAAAAGGAAAAAATTTAATTATATATAAAAAGAAAAAAAGAAATTTTAATATCAATAAATTGAACAGACCAGCAAGTTCAACAATTTCTGATTCACTTGCATTTGTTAATACATCATCCCATTCTGTTTTAGCTAAAAATTCATCATCTTCATCAGCAGGTGATTTTACAACTTCAGGTGCTTGCCAAACTTTGCCTTTCTTTTCACCGGGTACATGTGGCTTTTGTTCTTCCCAATCTTTTTCACCTTTTGCTTGTTCAGTTAGAAAACTTAAAAGTTTATTACGATCATATGTACCAGTTGCTTCTTTATCTACTCTATATTTACAACGATCACTTGCTGGTAAATAAGCATTCTTAATAGAAAAAT
Organism: Rotaria sordida; assembly: GCA_905250125.1. Taxonomy (NCBI): domain Eukaryota; kingdom Metazoa; phylum Rotifera; class Eurotatoria; order Philodinida; family Philodinidae; genus Rotaria; species Rotaria sordida. Next base: position 67,726 of record CAJNOL010000849.1, read on the forward strand.
TATTATTAGAATAAAAAAAGAAAACCAATTAAATGAATATCAAATACTTCTGGATCAATAAGATCATTAATATTTTCAAGTTCTTCAGCGTTAAGTGCACCTAAAAGTGCTTCAAAATCATCCATATTCACATTTTCATTCGAAGTTTTCTTTGTCGCCATTGCGTAGATTTTAATTAATGTGACGAAATAATAATAATAATAATAATAATAATACAGTTCTATAAATGGAAATAAATATAAATATATAGTAACCAATTAGGGATTATAAAACAGATGGCAATAGTTAGTTATGAAGTATAAGCATTGAATTCATTGGTTGCATAAAAGAACCATTCTCTAAAACGCAAAAAAAAATGTCATGGATGTTGTCTATTGAACTATTAGAGTATTGTCAATCATGTCTATTATTGTTAATTCAGAAGATCCGGTAAAAAAAGCAGAAAGAATTTTATTGAATTTATTTATCTTTTATAATTTAGAATAATATATCACAATTATTTGATATTGAAAAAGATTGGCTTATTGGTCGAACAATTTTATCAAATAATAATTTTAATCCATTTAATTATATTTTTGATTACAGTGAAAATAATAAAGATCTTGTATGTAGTTTTTTCTTTATACAAGTTACTTATGGAAATAATATTGAAATAAACAATTCTCCTTTGATTCATTTATACCATCAATACGAGATTATCATCCTAAAGAAATTCATAGTATTATTAATCCAGCTAAAATCTATAATCGTTAACTCTTTGAGAACTGACGCTTTTGTTTTTGTATAGAAAAAAATTGGATTTTGCACTTACAAAATCAATTATAGTTGAAATTTATTACAAGAAGTTGTCGAAACAACCTACATCACAATCTTTACACATATAGTGTGAATTAGTTCTCTTAATAAGTCTAGTTGGTTGATAAGTCAATGCAGGACGACCTATTGTAGATTTTGGAATACTATAAATTTTAAACAATAATCTATTACAAAGTTTCTTTCTCGTGTTGGATCTATAAGGGAAATGTTGCAATGAACGATAACGAAATACATTGAGCTAAATATGTACGACTATACCTAGATTATTTCATAACGTAACATGTATATTGGAATAAAATCTATACTAAAAATCCCAATTTTAGTGTATCTAAGGATTTCTTCCCTTAGTTGAATTTCGAAATCGAATATATACGGACTCGGTCTCCAAGGAGTTAAATGTCTTACAAGAGAACATTCCCAGGTGTTTCGCTTCCATTTCGTTCATTTATATGTCATTTGATAGAGGGCCCTAGTAAGTAAAAAGCCTAGAAGGATTGTGACCGATGGCTTTGTTTTACCTACTCGAAGTCCTCTATCAAATAATATATAAACGAATGAAATCGGAGTGAGACACTTGGAGGTGTTCCCTTATTAGTTAAATCAAAAATCAATGTACTTATTGTTTAGTCGAATGTTGATGGAAATTCGAATTAGTCATCATCCATTATTCGAAGAAGCCAACATTACGTCTTATCTTCATGATACTCGTATATTCTTGATAATGTTTTGAGAAATGTATGACATCTGTAACGTAGAGAAATGTTTTATACAGTAAACATATTCATCTGATAACTCTTTCGTTGACAATCTGACTTTCATGTTGACTACATTGCTAAACTTTTACTACTTCTTTTTATAAATGATGTGTATTCATCAGTATCATAATATCTATTGAAGAGTAAGGTGGTGGAGAAAAAAGTTTTAACAACAATGTATTTTTGACTTTTTTTTCCTATAATGTTAAGCACCTAACTCAAATCCAGATAGTAATTTTAATAACCAATAGAGTTTTCAGGTCTCAGAAGATTTCGTCGGAACGATTTTGTGACACACGACCTAAAAGAGGGGAAAGGGTCATAGACATGATCGACATCTTAGCAATGCTCTCTTCCTGCGTCGTAGTTTGTGACAGATATTGTTGATATACGATCAAAGACTGTATATCAATAACGTCTCGTTATAATATATGAGATACGTTCTTACTGCTTTTCTGTAGGATTAAGTAAAAGAATGGTGAAGAACTGTTTCCAAGAATAGATAGAATATGACAATCTCCATGTGATTAGGAGCAACAGTTGCAATATATTTCAAGCTTTAACCCCGCAGGGATTGCGCTAATAGTTTTTTTTCTAACAATGCCGTTTTAAAGAGTACCAAATTCTTTTGTTTTTTAGAAACTTTAGATAGCACGATAAATTTTGAATTTTTTTTTTAATTAGGATGATCATTCTCGATTACAACAAGTTGAACATATACATACATTAAGTCAACAAGTAATACAACGACCAAATCGAACATGTTTGTCAGATATTTACAACACAAATAATGTTGTATGTTATAAATCTTAAGTTTCATTTTTTTTAGTTTTTAAATTTTATTTATATAATCCTATTTTATTAGCCGATACGAATTGGAAATAGAACATTATATAGTATCATACCATCGCAAAATACTCTATTTGAATTAGCTCAAAATAAACCTGATAATAGTCGTTGGACTTTGACATTTCAAGAAGATGTAAGATTATTAACAAAAAATAAAAATAAAAATAATTAAATGATTTTCTTCATTCAAGGAAATATTTAGTGATGTTGATGGTGATGATGGTTTTCAATCGGCTTCATCATCACTCTCCGAAGATAAATCAAAATTAGCTTTAGTTCCTATTGATGAAACTGATCATTGGTTTCGTGCTTTAACACAAGCAGAAAATAAATATTTTACATGGGAACAACGTGGCAGGTAGAAATTATAAGTATTTATTTGTCAGATTATTTTTGAATTAATTGAAACTATTTAGTTACATATACGATCGAATGCCTCCATATTTATTTGATCTTCGTAAAGATGATCGACCATTTCAACATATGTGTTTACTTCTTTTGTTTAATAAACCATCTTTATCTTATTCTATTGCTGATATCAATTATCGTCCAATAGCTGTTGATGAATTTCTACGTGATCTTTGTTATATGCTTATGGGAATATCATCTCAAACATTTGAATGGAATGAGGTTAATTGATATTAACAAATAAATTTTACTTTTTTTTTTGTCTTAAATATTCTGTTGTCTTATTAGATTCATCAAACATTTGAACTTGAACCAGATGTTTATGTTCTTGGTTATACACAAATAACAATTGAACAATTTTCATTAAAATATATTCAAGCAGGAAATAATTTTTATTTAATTAAACAATATATTAATCATGCATCGAAAAATTCTGAAACAGAAAATGAATTTTGTCAAGCTCTTCGATGTTATTTACGTTATATACAAAAATCTATTGCTATATATGATATTTCAAAATATTCTTTAGTTAAATTTGCTGCTCAAGTTGATCCAATACTGTGTAGTCTTGAGTATGTTTCGAATATAATACTATAAATAGATTATAATAAAAGACTCGTAGGATTGTTAGCATAGGTAGTGCAAAGTTTTGAATATTAGGATAAACTCAATAATCTTTATAAGATCTTCATTGAGAAGTTAAAAATGAGGATGAATCTTTTTTCATGCCATTCAGATGAAATATAGTTAGTGTTTCTATTTTCAATTTACATTTTGAACTGTATAAAGCTGGGGCGATTCAGAAAAAATTCGTAACTTGTGTTCAAAGATGTGCATTTAAAGAAATACCTCAACATTTTTTTTAAAATTTCAATCGTCGAACGAAGAGTTTTCGATCTACTTTAATAAGAAAAAATAGAACAATAGTGAAACAGCAGTGTTCATTAAAAAAAAAGGAATTACATTATGGATTTAATCATTTCGCTGAAAATATTTCTTAGACGCGTAAGCATACGAGATAATTTCCTCAGCTGCTTCCTTCCAATTTCGATGATTTTTTTGCCTATAGATTAGAGTCCATCAGATCCTACCCGGACTCGATGGTCTCTACAATAGATACTACATAGTGTTCTAATAAAAATCCTAAAAGAACTTGAACTTTCGAATTTTGATCTGAAACTTTGTGTATATAGAGAACTCAACTAGACTAAATTCCATTAAAAAAAAAATTCATAAATTTTGAATAGTCTCTTTGAGATATGGAACGTTCAAGATATAGACTCTTGTTTATGGATAGTGTATACAACATGCACCTTTTTGACAGCGTTATATCTCGAAGAGGCTTTATTCAAAACTTATGAATTTCTTTTATCGAAGCTAATCTAGTTGAGTTTTCTATATGAGCAAAGTTTGTAGTCAAAATTCAAAAGGTTAAATTCTTTTAGGGTTTTAGTTAGTACACTGTGTAGTATTTATAAACAAAAAAAAAAGTCATTGAAATCGGAAAGGGGCAGCTGAAGAGATTATCTCGTTAACCACTGAAGGAAAAGAAAACTTTCAGCAGCTTTTAGTTTATCTTATTTCAAGTCATTGGCAATGTAGGACTCAACATGTAGTCATATAAAATTGAACGTTTTCTAAGTCTGCTTCACTATGAAAATGTTACTATTTGTTGCTGAAGGCGGTAAAAACTTTTGACATCAGCTTACTCAAGCCTTGTGGCTCTGCCATCTATGATTGTTACTTATTATTAGATGTTTCATTGAGATTTTGGCTCAGAGTAGGATCCAGTATATTCAGAACTTTAAGCTCTATCGATTAACATATATATCTTAAGTAAAACGGCACTCAGTATGGGTTAGAGTGTATTTTACTAATACTCTAAAATATGTGTAATAATATGACTGAACTGTTTCGATAAGAAGCTTTGGCTGAAACATCATTTTGAAAATATCTATTTAAACGATTAAATTTTCGAAATGAAAATAAATGATTCTAATTATTTCAACTAGTTGTATCCAAAAAATTGAAATGCTTTAGATTGAATTTTCATTTTTTAGTCTTCCATTATCTTTAATATCGACAATAAAAGAACTTGAACAAACAATTCATACATCATCACCAAATACATCAATAGCTTTTGTTAAACTTTCTTCTATTCTTCATACACTTCTTAATCATAATTATCATAATATTGATCATAATTATTTTCTTTTACTTATTCATTTTGTTATATATACTATACGACCTATATTAGTATTTCTTACTGATCTTATGATACATTCAAATTATCTTGATCGTTATAATGAATATCCAATATTATTTAATTATAATCGTTTAATTGGTTTAAAAACAAATGATTTTTGGACAAAAACATTTACAATACGTTATTTACATGCTAATAATCGTGATACAATATTTCATCAAATTTTACCTATTGAATATTTACAACAAATTGTTAATATAACACGTTCATTAATGTTAATTAAATTATGTGATAAAAATCATCCATTATGTTCACTAACAACAAATATAATACCACAATTAAATTTTATTTATATTAATTCATTAGATAATATTGATCGAAAACAAATATATAAATATCAAGAAGAAATGAATGAAAAAATTTTCGAATATGAACAAGCACAGTAATAAGAATAAAAAATAAAAAATAAAACATAAATTTGTTTTGTTTTGTCTTTAATATTTTAGAAAACAAAAACGTCTTGAAATTGAACAAGCAAAAATTCAAGAACGAATGGATATGTATGCTCGTCAAGATCAACAAAGAGCTGAAAGAAAAAGTTAGTAGGAAAAATTAAGATTATTATTATAAACTTCTTATTAGAGTTTTCTGAACATATCAATTAAGAGTATTCCTATTTTCTGTTTCGGAATTTCTGGAGAACAATTCATCAGAAAAATTTGAAAGTAGATCTGGATGAATAGTGCAAAACTGTTCTTTCTGTTTCTTTGAGATGCTATGTTTGATTGAACTGAAAATTTTTTTTTACAGGCAGTAGATACTTCATTTTTTAATTTTTTGTTCTTCGAATAAAACAAAAGCTAAAATATCGAAGGTATCCTTAAAAAAAAGGTTTGTTTTTGTGTAAGAGCTACCAAAAATCAGCAGAACAATAAGTTTTGAACCAAAAAGAAAATGCTCACTCTAAACAATCCATAGTATATGTTTAAAAAACAGTTTCTGTTTGATCGAATGCACCAGGAGCGTTTCTACACTTTTTTCCTATGAAAAGGTTGGCTCGAGAAAAACGCGAAACAATGTAGATTTTTCGCTATTTCCTTTACGTAAAAGCGACTATAAGTTTTTCTTCAGTTCTACTGCTTACTGTTAACATGTAAACAATACGCAATAGAACTGATTATTGCATACATCATCTGATAGAGGAAGTCTTTCTTTACAAACCTACATATTTTTTGTTCTTTAGTCACATGCGTATAGTCGTCTTTGATTTGTTCTCGATTTTTTAACGTTTAAAGACAATATTTTGGATTCAGAAATGTGATCAGTAGATAGATGCTACTTCACACTATACAATGGCCATAAACAAGCAAAAATTTTGGATCACAAAATGAGAAGAGATACCCTTCATGACCATCAGAGACGAAGCGATTTTATTTTGACTATCATTGCTCAAATTTTTTCTTCATGTGTAGGAATCAACTTATGATACATAATTGTAAAGACGTTCCGATCAGATTAGATTTCATTGTTTTGCATTTGTTACTTACTAATATCTCGACAACGGTAACCAGAGATTAAACCAATTTGAAAACGTCAGACCGGCCGATAACCGGTACCGATTCCATCTCTGACAGTAACAGCTAGCAACCTGCAGTTTTCAGAAATCGAATGAGTAGAATTTCAGATCTCTTTTTGTATAATAGTATATAAGACAAAATTACTTTATAATCTATCATCTTCGCATAATATTCAAAACATGAATGCAAAACAATATTCTATTTTGATTTTGATACGTGCTTTAGATCTTTAGTTGAAGACATGATACAAATGATTATGTTTTCATATCTCGAAATTATATAGAATTTTATTAATTTTTAACAAAGATTCTATCTTTTTTGTCAAATTTCGATCGCTGAAAAGTGTAAGTCACTAGCTATCTCTGCTGTCGAGCTATCAAGACATTAGTGTTTAGTAAAATATAACGTTTTGTTTTTCTTCTCTTCATGTACTATTAACTTTCGATGAATTCTTGATTTAATTTTTGGTTATCTTTTATTTTTTTCTTGTTTATTAATAGAACTTGCTGATGATGAAAAACAACGATTACTAAAAGAAAAAAAGATTTTACGTGATCATTGGCAAGAACAAATTGATAAAAAACAACAACAAGTAAATAATTTAATTAATAATAAAATAAAATTCTAAAATTCGAGAGTTTTTTTGTTTTTTAGTTAAAAGAAGAAAAACTTGCACAAACAATTGCAGATACTGAATTCAATAAAGTTACTTCAACAACAACAATAATTGGTACTCGTCTTGCTACACCTTATGCGAATCTTGTAGAAAATGTTCGGTAACGAAATAAAATACAAGACATCCTTATATCTTTTCTTTTGTTTAATATATCGATTAATTGTTTAGTGATGAAATTATTTCTGAATATGATGCTAAAATGCGTGATGCTAATGAACGAGAAGAACAATTTCGTAATAGAATTCAATCAAACATTACTACAGATACTCCAACAGAAATTCAATCATCATTATCTAGTACTTCTTCACCAAGTTTTCATACACCAGCAATTGATCAATCACCAAGTATAGTTTCTAGTGTTGATAATCAGTCAATCATAGTTTCTCCTTCTCCAACAATTATTGAAAAACCTAATAACATAGAAACATTGAATCTAATATCAAAAGAAGAAGTACAATTAGTAAGCAAGTCAATTGAAAAACCTATAATTCGACATACAGCAACTGAAGAAACAACTCAAGATGAATATCGTCGAGTTGTTAAATTTGTACCTAGTAATGTATTGAAATCAACAATTCAAAATTATATGATTGATCATAATCCACTTGATGAAAATCAAGGTAAACGAAAAAATAATGAAACTATTTATTTATTCTATTTTTTTCTTTTTTCTTTTTAATTAAGAAGAAGAAGAACTACCAGAAAAAATCTACGATTGGGATGCTATCATTGCTAATGGACCTCAATTCAAATATGATGATTCATTTGGTAGGTATTATCATTGTATAATTCATTTAAAATTGAATCGAAATACTATCGAAAAAATTGATTATATATAAACGATGGCGAATATAAGATAGTAATATCAAATATTGATCCACCTATTGATGTCGATGAGCTTTCGAAAAACATCGATTATTTACATCAGCTAAACCCCATTACAATAACGATAGACAAACGATCATGAGTCTGAAGGACGATGATGACTAATATTTCATTATTTATATACTCCTATCTGAATGATGATACTTACGGTAGGGGATGTCAGGGTTCCGTTCCTAAGGAACGGGAACCCACGTGAGAATCCGTCTTCATGCATTTTTGAACAGTAGGGGACGTTTACACATACCTATTCTTTTGTTATGTAGCAAGTTACTATGGGTTTCCGTTTCTGGAAAATCGCTTCAGGTTTCTGTTCCTAGGAATGCGGAACTAGGGATGGTTTCTTGACTGTAGAAATACTTTAATCAAGTAGTTAAAGTTAAAATGGAGAATTTTTCAGTAAATAAAAAAGCTTTTTTAAGAAAAAGAACGAGTTTGTTATAAAGTTTGACCAATGATAATCGGAGTTGAAGAATCCGAATCTGTGATCGGTTTCTCAAAATTTTGAGTTTGATTTTTTCATAAAAAAAATGTACATCTTAAAAAAATGATTTTTTTCAGATTCGAATCCCTCAACTCCGATTACCTTTAGTCAAACTCTATAACAAACTCGCTTTTTTCTTAAAAAAAACTTTTTTTTTCAGTGAAAAAATCTCTACTTTAACTTTAACTATTTGATTAAAGTATTTCTACAGTCAAAGAGCCATCCATAATTCCGCATTCCTAGGAACGGAACCCAAAACCGACACTCCTAACTTACAGTTGCATGTAGAGCCCATCGGGCTAGTTTCAGGTCCGAATAGTTTGAACACAATAGACTCTGAGAAATGTGATACTGTATACGCTTGCTATCGTAGAAAAAGAAAGTCAGTAATATGTAGGTCTTCTTTTTTTGACCAGTAGTATATTTGAGACTAATGAATGAGTTGTTGTCATCATTGGATTAATAATTATCTTGAAATAAGCTTTTCTGCTTTTCGAAGAGTATTACGTTTGATTTATTTTTTATATTTTCATAGACTTTAAGGTTAACGAAAAGGACTCTCAAACGTTAAAAGAAAATTTCGCTGAGTCTTGGTTTAATTTTGATATGTCACCATTACGTGTTTGGTTAGAACATTCAATATCACCATTAATTCATGTTCAGTATGTCTATTTTTCAATTTTATTATTTATTTATTTGTTTTTTGAATTATTTTCTTTAGATCTCAATTAGTAAATTGTGCATTACTTAATTATTTTTTTGATGAATTAAAATTATTATATCATTTAAATAATCTTCGTTCATATTATTTTCTTGCAACAGGTCGATTTGGTCTTGCATTTTGTTCTGAATTATCTCAATTATTATTAACAAATGATGATGCTCGAATAATATATCGAGTTAATTCTATGCGTCAAATTTTATATACATCATTAGATCAAGCAGGAGAATTAGATAATTTAATTGATATTCTTCAATTAACAGCAAAAATAAATATACCAAATTCCATAAGTCTTTTAGATTCAACATTACTTGATTATTTTGATTTAAATTATACTATTCAATGGCCATTAAATATTGTTATATCACAAGATATGTTAGAAAAATATAAGATCATATTTCGTTTTCTTCTTCGAATACTTATTGTAAAACAAGTACTTAATGAAATATGGATTATACTTAAATCTTGTAAGTATTAGAAAAAAAAACAAATTCTTGTATAAGTTTTGATGAATAATGATAATAGTTAGAGATCATTGAGTAAAATATTTTATACTTTTGAGGAGTGAGATTTAACCATAGTATAAAGATTTCTCATAGATATGAAACTATAAAGAATTGTTAGAAAGTCTATTTTATTTTAAAACTTCAGTTTTACATTGAATGAAAGTCTGTTGAATAATTATGTTTAAAATAATAAATTACACGGTAGAAGTGAATGATAAACTCTTTCATTCTAGACAAGATATTTGAGTAAGATTTTTGGGAAGTATGAATAGATCGTTTCATATCTCTTCAACTTTTGGTCCTTATTCTATTCTGAAGCTAACGATATGAATAAAAGATTCAATGCTCATCAGCAAAGTAATATGGTATTCAATTAAAGGCGATATTTAGTAACTAATCTCAATTATACATCATTGATCTAAGTCAATCTTTGCAATAGCCCTAAACCTAAATTAACTTTCAGATGAATTAATTTATGATTCACTTTTTAGAATGCAGAATATACCATAGAGATAGTTTCGAGTGGTAACGCAAAGCTTCACTAGATTCCATATTCAGAAACTAAATACAATAAAAGATATAAAAAAAAAGACTTGTTCAACGAGTTTTTAAAAACAGCTTGAAAAATCATTATTTCATACTAATTTGTCTTTTTCTCATCATTTAAGGTAAACAACAAAATTCAACTTTATCAAAATTACATCAATACAGGTACAAAATATATATTTATCCTTTCTTATCATTTCCTATACATATATATATTCAGACATCAAATGCAACATTTTATGACTGTTCTGATTAGTTATATAACAAATCAAGTTATACAAATAGCTTGGACTGAATTTATGCATAAAATACAAAAAGCTAAGCATATTAATGAAATAGCTGCTGCTCATAATGAATATTTAGATCGAACTATGTTGAAGTAAATGTTTTTTTCATTTAAAAAAAAAATGAAAATAATAATTTTTTTTTTTTGTTCAGTTGTCTGCTCACTCCAAATGCAGCTCCAATTCTCAATGAAGTGAATCGTGTTTTAACATTAATAATACGTTTTCGTTGTCAACTAAAAACATTTTCTTGGATTCTTAATGCAAATTATACAGATCCATCTGATACAAGTGTACAAGCATTACGTACAACATTTGAAAAATATCATATTGCTGTACTTTCACTTTTTAAAGGTTGGTATTACAAACAAATGACACAAAAAACAACATTTCTTTTTTTTTTTATCTTTAGTTTTATCGAAACTTGTTGAAAAAGGATATAAAACATCATTATCTGATTTACTTATACGACTTAATCATAATGGTTATTATGATCAAATAACTACATTTTCCACTCGATAACATTTAATCATACAATATTTTTCTTAATATGTCAGATTTTGTTTTTTTTCAAATCGAAAATCTTCATTCAAAAGTAAACAGAAAATTTAATTTATTCTCTATAATCACCGTGCACGAATCCAATTATAAACATCATAAATAAAATGATTGTAGTTGATTTTATGATCGATGCTGTTGATTGAAAGAATTTATCAAAATCAAATTTAGTAATTAATGTATTTTTCATTCGTCTAATATTTTCTATTGAATTACAAGCACCATACTTTCGACATGCTAATGTTATTCTATCCAATTGAGTTTGATTATTAAGAAAAAATATTGTATAATAATCGAAAAAATTTGTTACAGCTTTTCCAGCTGGACACGTTGCACATATATCTATTTGTTCAGAATATTGAATAATACCTATACATTGTTGACAACTAAGTATATTTGTTTTAGGACAATATGTCATATTTGAAACTTGTAAACATAAACTACCATAAAATTCTGTTGTTGGAATAATTAATATATCAAATTTTTGTATTTGTTCATCAGTAGGAAATACTGTTGAAATAATAGCGAGTTTTAAATTGTCAACAGTGTTACATGGAGTTGTATTTGAAGGTTTACAATTGTAACTAATAAATCTATTAGTTACATATTCACCAGACCATGTAGTTACTTTACGTTCTGTTTTTGCTAGAATAGTATCAAATGATAAATCTGGATCTGCATCATAATATACTTCACTTGTACCATCATCAAACCATCTAACACTTACAGAACAACCATTTTCAGCTGTTATTATTTTACAATCATCTCTAGTTGGAGATGGAATATTATCAATTGTAATTGAATAGTTAAAAATCATTCCTTGACATTCATGACATTTATATGCTAAAAGATATCTTGTATGAACCAATAAGAATAATCCAAAATAATAATTGAATAACATCATTATTAGTGATAAATATACATCTAGAATGGTATGCGTTTGAAACAAATAATATTATCTATTTGTCATCTACTTGTCATCTTTAAACATCAATAAAAAGAATAGAAGATGTATTTTATTGACTCATGAGAACTAAAGAAATAATTTGAAGTTTTTCAGTCTATAGCATACATAGTGATGAGCGGGACCAATCATTCTTGGTCTCGATCCCGACCAGAAAATTTTCTAGTCCTCGCTTCACGCTTAGTAATACATTTAGTAGCAAAAAATGCGATATCATTTTCTACTAGTGTCAATGAGTTCAAGACATCCTGCATGACCTTTTATATTACTCTCTTAGTGATCCATTAGTTTTCTTAATTCACTAATACCTACGTCTATTCTGCTCATTTATATATTCAATAACTGTTGTTTACGAAAAAAAAAGGATTAATGAGTCGTGGAGATATGATATTGAATGCATGTCTTACATGATCAGAAAAGATATCACTCTCAATGAAAAAATGTTGATTCTGATCCCGGTCGTATCTTATCCGTATCTAAGTGGACATCTTAAATGAAGACGAACATCCTTCATGTAATCTACAAGCAAATTCTTAGAAATGTCTGATGAAGTCTATATCGATTTTAAGACTCTCCTCTAAATCGTTGTCGTCGTTGATCTTTATCAGAATAACTTTTTTTTTTTGATTTTATACCTTATTTCTCATGTAAATTCTCAACAAGCCAAAAATATCTGATATGTCTCATAATCTATATTAAGAACAATCAAAACAAGAGAGACGGTCTGTACTCTTTCCTAGGCATAAAATAACACAAATAACGCTTGATATCGTATCTCATATTGGAGAAAAGGAAATGCAAATAACAAGATAGAAGAAATACATGCAAGAGTAAAAAATAATCCAAAAATAGAAGGATAAAAGTATCATGGTCATTGAATACTTTTCTCCAAATTTACCATATTCATTTGAAATAGATTGTATTGTTTGTGATATGAAGATTATTTTAATTCAAAAACTCGTCATTTTATTATTTAGTATAGATTAATATGCCATTTTCTCACCCAAGCCCTCTATTATTTTCACTACTTATTTTAAGTCTGTATTTTTTTTATATACAAAATAAAAGAAAAAAATAAGACATTGTTGTCATCAATCAGAATTGTTCATTTTCTGGGTTTTCTGTACATTTGTGACTGTAATGGACGAATCAACTTTTATTTATTTTAGAGTGCAAATGGACTAAGATTTCTATTATTTCAGTCAAAAAAAGTCTAGAATTTTTGAGACTATCTCTCGTGACTATCTTATTGAAAATGATGAATGAACGTTGATTTAGCTATATTCTTGTTCTCTTCTATATCGGATAAATCCAAAATTTGTTGAATGTTTTATTATTTTCAAATGTAAATATCTAAGAAAATATGAAATGAACATATAAAGGGTGTTCTGAAACGTTTTTAAAATTCATCGTTCTCACATTCACCAAAAGTAAACTCTTTGAAACTTTCATAGATTATTGTACATATGTAGTACTACATAACTAGAAAGTTTGAGATCTGTAGCTTTGACTATGAATGAGAAACTGTAAAAACACTGTCATGTGCTATTTTGAAAAATTTCCAGCAGTGAAAATTTGAGATAAATGGATGTGTTCTGGGCGTTCTAAAATGATTTTAAAATTCATAATTCTCACGTCCAATAAAAGCAAGGTCTCTGAAACTTTCACAGATTAATGTAATGTACATATGTAGCTTTACCTAACTAGAAAGTTTGAGGTCTATGGCTTTTACTATGGATGAGAAGCTGTAACAATACTGCCACGTACTATTTTTTAAATTTTCTTCATCATCTTGATTATTATTTTAAAAACAATACAATTTTTAAAGATAAAAAATAAATAAAAAATTATCAATGTTCTTGTATTTGATTACCACCTTGATCAATAACTAATTTTAATCGTGCTGGTATTTTATCTATCATTCGTTGACATAAAGAAACACAAATTTTCTTCCATTCATTTTTAAT
>CAJNOL010000849.1:82024-98921 GCA_905250125.1 Rotaria sordida
TTTTAACAACGTTTTTACTCTCCAAATTGAAGTATTTGATGTTTTCTATCCTTTATTTTGAAGTTTGGCATTGACATTCCTAATAGATACGTTTCTTTTTAATCGAATAGCTTGTTTTACAGCTTTAATATATTCGATCGTTGTTGTTGTAGGAGGTGCACCTAATCTTGATAAATCATCTACTTGATTTCTCTTCAATATTCTCCAAATTTTGAGTCGCAAAGCATTTGTCGTCGTGTAGGATGGTGGATTTTCGGATTGAAGAAGAAACTTTGCAATATCTTTCCGTTTCCATGATGGATGTCATTTTTTTAAATGTAATACGAAAGAATGAAATTGTTTTTTATCTTTATCAGATTGTTCATGTAACATTTTGTATTGATTCAGTGGTAACGGACTAATATTGCACTTTATATATCTCTCCCATCGACAAGTGCAGGTGCAAAAAATATGTTGGTAAAAGAGAAAATGTGTTCTGTCACGTGTTAATCAAATAAGCGCTCGAAATAACAACTTTTCTCCCGTTCTTATATCAAATTTTCGTTGCTGGAAATTTTTCAAAATAGCACATGACAGTGTTTTTACAGTTTCTCATCCATAGTCAAAGCTACAGATCTCAAACTTTCTAGTTATGTAGTACTACATATGTACAATAATCTGTAAAAGTTTCAAAGAGTTTGCTTTTGGTGAATGCGAGAACGATGAATTTTAAAAATGTTTCAGAACTTCCGGAACACCTCCTATTACCATTACTTCGAGTCCATGTTTTATCTCAAGGCCTATTCTATGGAGACACCCATGGATCCTAAAGGGCTATTCAATAGCGGTACCCACACGTCCTTAAGAGTTATCCTATGAGAATACCTATAGATCCTCAAGGGCTATCCTCTGATTATACCCATAAGTTCTCAAGGGCTCAAGGGCTATTCTATGGGGGTACCAATAGGTCCCCAAGACCTATTCTATCAAGGTAGTATAGGTCTTCAAAGCCTATCCTGTAGGCATACCTATAAGCCGTCAAAGGCTATCTTCCAAAAGTGCCCGTAGGTGTTGAGTTATCCCAGGCGGTACACATGGATCTTGAAAGTTTATCCGATATTGATACCCGTAAGTTCTCAATGGCTTGGAAGTTGAGAAGCAATAAGTTCTCAATGGCTTGGAAGTTGAGAAGCAATAAGTTCACACTGGCTTCCGTATAAGGTGTGGATGTGGGTGTAGGTGAGCATCATCTCCTCATTTACTTACATCCACATCCACATCCTTCGTTATTTTTTTCTGAAACTTACTGATTCAGATTCAGAATTTCAAGCTGAATCTAATGATGTAATTTTTATTTCGATTGAACAAACTGTTATAGAGTAATTGTTTACGAAATGATGCAGGGTGAGAAAAAAAATGACATAGGGACATCTTCACCTTGCAAATCTATGTAGTCTTCCATTTTACAATATTTTTTAAGTATTTATACATCAATCGATTCATCATGTGCCAGTGAAAAAAGTTACATAATCTTTTTGAAAAATTTTGTGTCATCACTGAGAAAAGACGCCAACACTAATTGATTATGTTATCAGAAAAAATGATTTCAATTAGGTATGTACTAGTTCCAGTCCGACTAGGACTGATCCGACTAGTTACCAGTCAGGACTGGTGCATACCTAACTTCAATTGGCCATTAAATTTTTCCTCGTAATTGAACATTTTCGACAAATATTGAAAAAAAATCGTTCTCTATTCAATAGGGTGGAATAGAAAATCATTAGATAATCTTTTCAAAGAATAAAAAGACTCCTGAAACCAGATTTCCAGTTGTACGTGGTTTAGCGATAAGATCCTGTTTTAACAATATCAACATGTTAATCTTTCTGTCAGTCGAGCCTAACGTACATTGAGAAGTGACAGAAGTATTATTTCAAGTTTTTCATCCTCTTCTATAGCCATTGAAATTGGCTCATAATGCTCTTTATTATATGAAAATTGTTCTTTTTTACGCTTATGACGGCGCAATAAAGTAGTGCCAGATTGCTTTTGGATTTAGGAGGCATGATTAATAGAGAAAAATTATTAAAGATATTAAAACAAATGAGCAACTAACAACGTATTATCACCTGTAGTCGTGCGTTTGGTAAGCAAAATATACAAACAGTGTATGGTTACATAGCGCATTTGTTTCCACTGAGAGTAAAAAAAGAGAGACTAGACACACTAGAAGACTTGAAATATCAAGTCTATTAAATAGAGAGCGATTTTTTTTCAATATTTGTCGAAAATGTTCAATTGCGAGAAAAAATTTAATGACCATTTGAAGTCGTTTTTTCTGATAACATAGTCAATTAGTGTTGGCGTCTTTTCTCAGCGATGACACAAAATTTGTCAAAAAGGCTACGTACCTTTTTTCACTGGCACATGATGAATCAATTGATGTATAAATATTTAAAAAATATTGTAAAATGGAAGACTACATAGATTTGCAAGATGAGGATGTTGCGAACTCATTTTTTTCTCACCCTGCATCATTTGGTAAACAATTACTCTATAACAGTTTGTTCAATCGAAATAAAAATTATACCATTAGATTCAGCTTGAAATTCTGAATCTGAATCAGTAAGTTTCAGAAAAAAATAACGAACATATGAGGGTTAAAAAAATCTTATCTTTCTGAACGGTACCTACTGGTCGTTTTTTTTTCAGATTTTTCAGTATTTTAATGTTTTCTCACCGAAAACATGCTCAAAATACAAAATATCATATATATTCAGATTCAGCTCGACGAGCTCTATCTAATGATGTATAAAACAAAAAAGCTTTTTTTTATGCTACATTTTTGCATTTGGTACACCTTATATTCACCCTGCTGATACCAGTGGAATTATACATTCAACCCAAATGGGGTGAATGTATACATGAAAAGTAGTACTCAAAGAACACCTTATAGATAGGTGTGCGTGCGAGATTTTGAGAAATTTTTTTCGCACTTGTCGATAGAGGATAAGACGAGCTGGGTATCTCTTGTAAAGAAAATTTTTTAAAAAATGAGAAATAAAAAAGTTATAGTCATTTTACATTCACCCTAATTTACTCTATACGCTTTCATTTAAAGTACTGCAGATTCATAGAGTTCCTTTTTCAAAAACTAAAGAATGCATTTTATAAAGGCCTACGGAATACCTTCATAATATAAATATAAAAAAAAAGTATCTTCGAGAAACAAAATTACACGTGATTCTTGCATAGATTTCTAACGTATTTCTTTTGTCACTTTACTTTCTTCAATTGATCCGTGATTTTAGGAATGAAGTAACGAATATTAACTTTTCTTAAAGAAAGCTGCACAAAAAAATAGGATTTTCTATCAGACAAGATTACAAGGAATTACCACTACATTTAATTTCACCTTAGAAAATTTCATATCGTTTAGTCTCGTGCGATGAGACTTTTAAAATTTTTCTTCATTTATTGTATATTTGTAAAATCTATTCTCTAATTAAACATTAATGACAGATGACACGATGTGCGTGAGTGTATCCTTTTTCAAAGAAAGGGTATGATTTGATGTAACGATTGAAAATAGTTTCTTCATTTATTTTCTTTACAATTTATACAATTATTTTCTATTTTAAGAAACAGATGTCACGAAAGAGAAAAGAAAAGAATATTGAAAATAGTTGTGTCTAATTTCCTGAAGAATGGTACGATTAAATAAAATAAAAGGTTAAATGGTATTGACATCTTATATAAAAGAAAAATATGAGTGCTCATCACAATATCTGAAACTCTTTCTTTCCATCTTAGTGATGAAAACAAAGAAAAATACGACAGACCGGAATTGTTTAATGATTCTTTAGTTTCAGAAAAAGAAGAACAAACTTATAATCATTAACATGTCTGAGTAATAGGAGATAACAATTTGTTATACAAAAAGAAGGTTAGATAAACTATAATTTCCATTCATCCATAAAAATCTTTTATAATCTGAAAAATTTATTAACTAGACAAGCATCGGTATGTACGTTTTTAAGCTAGTCGACTTGTAAAATCACTAAATTACATCTCTGCCTATGGAAAATGGTCTTTTATTGGAAGTACGATATAATTAGTTGTAATTAGTGCGCAAATATTATTTTTCTTCAACTTTTTGACACTTGAAGCAATGTGCAACTTTTGATCGAGAGAATGCAAATTGAGAAATAAGATTTGATGACAATTATGTTCTTGAATGATGTCGGAAAAGTCTTTCTTTCTAATTAACTACAGAAAAATTGAGTTTTTGGCTGGCTTTTTCATTCTCTTTTATCGGTAGGAAATAACTTATTCTAGAATAATGACTCTAGCGATTCTTTGTAGTGAGTTGAATTTTGTAGGAAAATCTCACTTAAGTTGTTTGAGAAAAGTGATTCTCTCATGATGAATAATCGAATTTTCATGTTTTTCTGAGCAAGAAAAACTTTTATAATTTGATTAGGAAGAGAAAAGTAAGCAAATTTAATTTTATCCGGAGGTTGATAGTTTTCTTCTCATAAAGCCTTTATTGTGCATCAAGATTTTTTGAATTATATGTCATTCGATGGAGAAGGACACATTGAATCGAATAATGTCGTTTATTTTCAAAATTTATTAAAATAAAAAAAGAAGCATTAATTGGTAATTACAATTAGTCTCTTATGTAGGTCTCCCATTAATCTCGATTTTTCATAGGTTAAACTAAGTTGAAAATCTTTTTTTTTTATCAAAGATACAGACTTGTAAAAAACTAAATTCTTTATGACATGATGTGTTTGAGTACATGATTAATACTTTTCCTAAAGTCGATAAGATTTCATCGTTACAAAATCAATTTTCAACATGGAAAGAAAATATTTTATTGATGTATGAGTTATTAGAGAAGGTTCATCTTTTTTTTCTTTCCTTTTTAAAAGATGTGTAAAAATAGTGCATTGCTATCATCTAAACATTTTATTTCGGCTCTTTGTGGGAACTAAAGCTACTCGATGAACACCGAGTGAGACAAGAATAAGAAAAGGAGAAAACTTTCTTTTTTTTAGTGAAAAATTAGGCAGCTGAAATACAAAAAAAAATCGACTTAATAGATAACAGATCAACTCTTTTTTTAGGATTAGAAACTTCACGAAAACACATTTACCTCATTTTGAGAGTGCAAAGTGTCGAATACATCTAGTAAGTTATAATCACTATTAGACTTCGTACTTCAAACGCTGTTGAAAAGTTCAAATCTAGAACACATAAAGACAGGTTATTTCCAAAAACAAATCATATATTCTCTTCTTTTCTAGATTTTCACCTATCATACAACAAATGAATCTAACTACTAATCTTGACCAAACAATATCAACGCCATCCACTAAATTAGCAAACGAACCATTTTTCGTCTTTCTCTCTATGAGTATTGTTCAACTGTTCTTCAGTTCAATTGGCATTGTCGCGTCTATATTCTTTATCGTCACCATCTTCTGTAATCGTTCCATTCATACACTCTCAAATATTCTCACATGTAATTCAAGTTTAGCCGTATTAATGCTTGCCAGTGATACGTTTTCTATAGCTGTGTACGTTCTCTACAGAGATTTGTCATCAAAGAAAGTGAAGATGCACCACATGTTCCTGTGTCAACTTCGTGGCTATATAGCACATATTAGTTTCTGTGCCTTGGTTCACAGTTTTGTTATTCAAGCATTCTATCGTCTGGCTGGCATTGTCTATTACAATCTTTTGTACTACCAAAGTCTTCGTCCATATCTCTATGCTATCACCATCCAGTGGATGATTGCAGTCTTACAGATTTTTCCATTTGCAATTACAAACAATCAAATTTTTATTGAAGAAGAGTATTTATGTCAAATAGCAGTTGATAATAGTCGTGCAATACTCTATGTCTGTACTATTGTCTATTTTATTCCTCTAACGTTGATTTTGATTCAATATTGGATTATAGCAAAGTATTCAAGACAAAAAGATAACGGTGAGTTTTATTTTGTCAACTAGATTTGTATGATTAATAGTTCGAGAATAATACGTATGCGATGAGCTAAAATGTTTTGTTGTGACCGTTGATCTATACGAGCTCTCATGTGTAACTGTTTTTACTTCATGTCTTGAAATCCGGTTTCTTTTTTCAAACAAAGGGAATAAGTCGTTTCTGAAGCGACGAAATTCTTTTTCCTTTAAGAAGAGTTTTTTTTTCACTAAATTCCTTTTATGACTTGAAAAAGCTCTCGAATTAGTTCTTTAGATTGCTTATTTCTTATGTTTTTTCTGAGTTTTATCATAAGAAAAAAGTCAATGTTCTAAGTTGACGAGAGGTAAATTGTTTATCCAAGCGTTTCTTATTTTAATCCAACTTAAAAAGTCTTCTTTGCGAAAAAAATGCGTTAACTATCAGAGCATTAATTATTTTATAAGATAACAATTGAGCGTAATAATCTGGTTGTTAAAAATTTTTCGGTATGTGTTACAACTGACATATTTTCATCATGTGCAATCGAGCGTTCTAGTTCAGTAATGAGGCTGTATTGATTGTTAGAGGAACAGACTCGGATGATATCGACTTATTTTAGGTAGTAAATTCAATACAAAGACAGTAATGATACTTGTCAACATGCTAAATAATATGAAAGAAAATTTATTGAGTTTTCTACGTTTTGCTGACATATAAGTTTCATTTGTAAGTTAATTGTCTTTTCTGAAATAAAACTCTTATTGTTTGATAGGAAAGCTGTCATGTTTGAAGATACATTATAACACTCGATTTGTCTCATAGTCAACTGCAGAAATGTAATATTCTATTTGCTCTATGCAAACGTCAGATGAACCACTGCTTCCATTTTTTACATACGGTTATACAGACAAATAAATATTCTAGAGTCAATCAAAATATACTCGAACGGTTTTCAAAATATTTCATATTCTTCCTGATTTCTGAGGGCTTTTATCTTAGATAAAAGAAAAGGTCGTTCTCATTTTGGAAAAAAAGGAGTCTTTTTCTCAAAATTCCGAGTCTATATCCTAAAAGTTGAAGAAGGATGGTAATCTCTATCTGAAAAAAAAAGCAGATCTTTATCTGAATAACATTGACAGTTTTCGTCTAATGAACAATATACATATTATAGAATGTTTTTAAAGCTTCTACTACGAAATTATGAAGCGCCTAATCATCTTTCTGAGGTATTGACTGGATTCAAGTTGAAACTGTAATTGAAATAGATTCACATTCCAATTATAGAGATCAATGTTCTGTCGATGAGACTATCTATAAACAATTAGAGTGAGCTGTTGAGCTCTCGATCAAGCTAATATTTATACCAGATAGAAACAAAAAACAACGAACTTCTAGTACAAAATGAGATTTATACACGAAGCTTTATAAAACTAACATTATGTCTTCCTTTCTTGCGTTATAGGTGCTCATGGTATTAATATACAAGAGCGTGCTCGTCGTCAAATGAAATTAATTCGGCGTATTTTAATTCTTATTTCAATTCTTCTCGTGTTGGGTATACCTTATTGTACAATCATAATTCTAGATGCTCTATCTCTCGTACCTGCACCAAAGTACGCACACCGTGTTGGTTTTTTATTTATTGGAGTTGCAACTGGTTGTATTATGTTAATGATGATTTATTTTACAAAAAATTTATCACGTTCAATTTTTGCTAAGGGAAAAAACAGAAAGAAATATGAACTGAAATCGAAGCTCAGTCAGCAACAGACAAGAAAAATATTCAAAAACTTCAGAGACATTGCACGAAGCAAGCCAATGATTGGTAACTTTGCGTTGATATAGATTTCTTCAGATTAGATCTAAAAGAAACGCACAAACTATGTTAATTGAAGTGAAGTTTAATTGTCGTAATGAGAGAAGCTCCCCTTATAATCGAAATTGGGCAAAAACTGGCGATTTTAGGGTGACTGTAGGTCTTCAGCACAATGATACCTCCTGCCCACACCTCATACAGTACGGTATAACGATTACAACATTTCTATTTCACCTATATTTCGCAAATCTTAAACCATTTTCTAAAATATTCGCCAAGAAAAGCCGTGTAAAAAAAAAATTCTATTGATTCGGTTCTAATGATTTGAGTATTCGAAAGCCAATAGACCAAGTCATTAGGAATTTCATTAAACAGTTTTCGTAGAAATTTTTATGACACATCTTTTTAAAAAATATTTCGAAATTTTATCATTTTCGTAGGTCACAATATACGTAAAATATAAAGTATTACAATCGTCATGTCGCATTGGGTAATTCGAAGAAGTACACATTATTTTTCATTTACGGGATTTCGAGACGAAATTTGCGGTTAATCATATTGCAGAATTTATGAAAACAAAATCATAAAAACATGTTCCAACAGGACTCTTCAAGGAATAATTTATATGAAAAGAATCGTTTAAATCATTTGGATGATTTTATTCTATTAAGAGTATAGGTTTTGATGAGTTGAATACAGACAGTTCGATCCACGTTTATCTCTTAGTCATACTAGCTGACTGATAGTCAATCAGTTCATACAATGATCTGTAAAATATTTAAGAATATTGAACAACTATCTCATTTTCAATGATTTTTTGTTGAAATAAAGACAATCGAGTAAATATCGATAATCGAATAAATTATTGAATAAATATGGTAATCACTGTTCTTGCAGTGGCTTTTTTGGTATTTCATGACTATACTTTGATGTTTATTAGAGAACACTATAGGCTATCTAATAGTATAATAGTACTAGCAGATCATGGAATTGGCTTTGAAGAAGACATAAATGAAAATATATGTGAAAAAAAAGTATGTCATGAATATTGCAAATTTTGAAAGCTTCCTTAGTTCGCGTAGATAACAAATGATTTTGCGAAGAAAAGTAAGATGTTTAAGAACTATCAACTACTCTAGTCACTAAGTGAAGAAGTGTTGTCTGAGATATTTCTGTCTAATAAAAGTCTATTCAACATTATGGTTTGCATTCATACTGACGATAGCGTCTTTGTCGTTATCTACTTCTTTTCCGTCTATCCTTCCTATATATCTGTATTTTTTATATTATTTATAAACTCTTCTAACAAGTGATCATCATTAATAATTATCACGGTATTCAAAAGTATGTGCAATAATTTATCCTGTTTCTTTAACTGACGACTAGTGTTAAAAGGATAATAATCATGATGACGAATATCACTACTGTTATTGGAATCAATGTCCATTTTTTTTTGTAACAGAACAATTGACAACAATTAAATGAAACGCTATTGACAAATGATAGTTGCTGTGGGTAGCTACACAATAGATGTATAAACCATAATAAAAATTGAACAATACAAGAAAAAAGATCAAAATAAGACAAGAGACAGTTATACAATAAATAAATAATTATTTATATTCTGTTAGTAACTGTGAGATCCTGCAATATGGTTAATTGAAGCGGGTCACGGCCTCTTTATGATCATAGCCGTAATACATGATTAATATCTTTTATTACATAGGAAAAATACAAAAGAGCAAAAACACCAAAACTAAAAAAATCTAAAATTTCATTATGAATTTGAGGACAAAGGATTCTAGTTTTATTATATTTCTACTGGAATTCAAATCAATAATAATCATAATCATGGTTTCGAATAATTCATTGGTGTCAGAATGAGTTCAAGATGAATGTTTTGTCTGTGCATGTTTTCCAGGTGACCATCCATGTTTAGCCAGATGTTTCTCAGCCGCGTTTAATGCTCCTGATTCGATAGTTGTGCCCATCGAGTCATGCCAGCGATTGAGAAAACCGAAATAACTAATAACACCTAGAATTTCAACGATTTCACCCTCATCCCAATGCTTATGTAGATTTTCAACAATGGAACTGTTTACAGCATTGGGCACTGTAGATGCCGCTACAGCGAAGTCAAGAGCTGCCCGTTCAGCGGGACTAAAAGCTGGATGAGTAGAATACTGGCAGATGTTAGCTAGTTGCTCTGAGTCGGCTCCATAACGTTCAGCTGCTAATATAGTATGTGCTTGACAGTATTGACAACCCGCCTTGGAACTAGCAACATAAGCAATAAGACGTTTCAAAACACTAGTCACACGACCATGGTTTTCCATCACTGCTTTGTTCAGGTTAATCGCGGCAGTAAGCATAGCCGGCCGATGTTGCATAGTAAATACACCGTTTGGACAAAAGCCTAGTGTTTCATTGTAAAATGTAGCTAATTGCATTACTTCGTCATTGGTATCGGGTGACAATGGAGAAACTATTGGAAATGACATAACAATAAACTGATGTGTTGTTCACCACTGAAATAATGTAAAATATACAAAGACTTATATTCATATGGCAAATAACTTAATTTACAAGGCACCTTTTTCCAAAACAATTTTTGAATTTTTTGTTTTTCGCTTTTAGTGGTTAGTATATAGATTTAAATACTCTCTATCTGTTAAGCACATTTTGAGAATTGAAAACCTATGTTATATATATATATAAACCTTGAGAGAAACTACACAATACGCTGAAAAACCAAAAAAAATCAATCTTCTTTGCGTTCTTCTCAAAACACAATTTTTGCACAAAAAATTGAAGTTTTCCTCCATTTTCTCTGCCGCGATATGGCCGATTGGACTCAAAAACTTTTTAAAGTACTTTGGTCAAATCTCGATGTCTTTTTTTCTCTCTTGAAAACATTGTTCCTATGGAATTGGGCAGTCGTTAGAAAACCAGCACTATTGAAAAAAAAACACGTTTTTTGATACTGTCTGTAGTATTTTGCCTCTCTTGAGCTGTAAGAGGAATATTTTTCGGTGAAAAAAAGACACATATCAGTTTGATCCTAGCTGTCACAAAAAAAATTTCAGTTGAGGAGGACGAAGTATAAAATTTTATGGGTGAACTTCTACCCATTTTTGACTATTGTGACTCCTATAACTCCGTGAAGGAAGTATTTGAAAATTTTGAGTCTATGACAACTTTTGCTCTACTCATCGAGATCTGTTTACCCTGGAAGTTTCATTACTTTTCGTCGAGCCGTTCTCGAGAAATTCCGGAAAGGGAGGGACCTCAACAGTTATGAGAAAAATCATTTAACGTTGGACAATAGTTAGAACATTTTTAAATGAAAATCGAGCATTTCGATTATTCGAATTTTGTCATAAACAGTTATGTTATACAATTACTTCAAAATAATATCTACGTATACAAGCTTAATTCATCTCCTAACATCCATTCGCATATCTGACAAGTTTGCTAAATAACGTAACGCAATGTGTTAATACAGCAAATATGTGATACCACCTACCAACGTCAACAAGCAAAATATGAAAATGCTCCTATCTACTTACATTTTATTTTATATTCTTATCGAAACGAAAAATATTGATAAGCATGCTTGGAATAAAGGTGGAATAGATAAAAGGCCATTCTTCTTTTCGTGTAATGCATTGTAGTAAGAGATAGAATGTGCATCTTCTGACTGACTAACTATACACGACCAATCTAGAACAAGGGTGCGGGTGTGGGTATGAGTGTAGGATAGGTATATGGGTATGTGTGGGTATAAATGTGATTGGGAGTTAATCATCATTATACTCACTCCCACAGCGACGCCTTGTGCCCATATCCACACCCACACTCATATCCACACGTGTCCATCGAATGAGGATGTGGGTGTGGCTGGGTGTGAGCATATTCCTTCCATTCACATCCACATCCATCCGCACACCTACACACATACCCTTTAAATTATTATCTTCCAACGCTATCCATCGTTATTATTGAAGTTTATTGACATATTTCGTAAATGAAAGAACTTTTATACAATAAACTTTAAATTGTGTTAAATCCATTGTAGGTACTATATCATTTGTTATTGTGTTTTTCTGATCTATAAATATCTACCAGAGCTCGAAACGGACCACGTTTTCATAAATAGGGCTGGACTGAAGTGACCCAAATATTATTAAAACTCGTCTCCAGTTCGAACGAAATTTCGTTTATGATGACTTTTTCTAATAGAATTTAAAGAGCAAATAATTGCTATTATGTTGAGTTTGATTAGTTCAGATTTTCAAAATTTGAATGAAATCAATATGTGACACTTGGTATTACTTGTTAAGTCAAATGAACAAAATATACTCTAAGGTATCTAATCTCTTTTAATATTTTAAAGGAATATCATAGAAACGATTGAAATATTTGAGTTTATGAACAGTCTATATTTATTATTAAGTAGAAAACTCGATTTTTGATTTTAATCAATAGCCTGCATGAATCATTTCTCTGCTATGAGTTCAATTGTAACTCTTTTGTAAATGTAGAATTGAAATTGAAAAAATATTCATGTTTTTAATGAATGTATTTTATTAGTCGAAAAACTAGAAAATATATTAGTCAAAAAGAAAATTGAAAAATAATGGTATTTTAATAACATTAATTTTCGGGGTTAGGCGAGCTACTCGAAGAGTTACAGTAGTGTTTATTTTATGATTTATAAATTGAAATTTATGTATTTGTAGATAATTTTCCACGAGATGATTTGCTAACAGTAACAGATATATTTTTTACACCATTGTTTGAAACATTGGCTTTGCCATGCTGTTTTTGACTACTGGTGGGCAACAAATTTTTTTGAATGTTTATTGATTTTGATAATTTAGCCGCTTTGGCATTACCTTCATTAGGCATGTAAGATGCCACATTTGATTGAGGCAACACAGTCGTACTCGTTACTCCAGTTTGTCCTTTCTTAACTGGCAATAAACCATCATTCGCCATGTGTGATAAACTATTCTTTTTTGGTAAACTTGATTGATTCACTCTGCTTACACTAACTGAACCAGTTGATTGTGTTTTTGAAAATAATTCATCTGTTATCTGTGTATTCGGTTGAGATGAAAGAGCTAATTTTGATGCTTTGATACTGTTATCATATGGTCCTATTGAATTTCCTCTCGATAATCTGATTATCTTTGAAGACGAGTTTTTCTTAGTACTAGTTTTCGTTAATTCAATGTCATCATTGACATTTGGAAGTTTAATATTTTTGTTTTCTTCACTTGCTAATGGTTTGTCAATCAGACTAACGCGAGTTACAGATGCATAACTCATACTATGCATATTTGATTTTGGTTGATAACTTGTATCTTTCGATATGCTAAATGTAGAGCTTGGATAGGGCAAATTCATCAGTGTACTATTAGTTGTTGGTTCGCTAATTGTTGATATACTGTTCTTCCAATCAAATAGCTTAGTCATGATGCTCTTTTTTGTTGTTTTTTTCTTGGGATAATTTTTTTTCTTACCAGATTCTAATTGTCGCTCGGTTGAAAAACTGGATTCTAATGGATCTGAATTTTGCTCATTCATCGACAAGTCTTTTGAAATGTTGTTCTTCTCTTTATCTGTCCGACGACGACGACCTTTGGCACTAAGTAGACAAAAAAAATATCCCATTTCTGTTTTAAAAAGACAATTGTAAATAAAAATGAACTTACAACAAACACCACCAACAGCAACAACATAAGCCCAATAGTGAAAGAAATCCTAATACCGACAAAGCAATAATCCATGCGTCGTTACCTTTGTTTTATATGAAGATAAAATTTATTTTCTTTCATAATATTTATTTGATAGACACTTACTTTTTACACCGGTTCCCGCATTACTTGCTCTATAAGATATTATATTTAGTGAACGATGATAGATATTTTAAAAGTGAGAATACTTTTCTGAAAGTACTCTGCTGAGTATGAGTGGGACAATATTGAAACAACAAGACTTCAGTACTTCAAAGTACAAGTGCAGGACAAGTGAAAGCACGGATAAAGTACGGTCGTTCATTCGTACTTTGGAGAATCGAAGTCTCGCTTTTCCTCTTCAAGTATGAGGGTGTGGGTGTGGCTGTAGATATCGGATGTAGATATGAAAATATTATCAATATTTCAGCCACACTCACACACTCCCAATTGTATACGACAACTTACGCTGCATTTGTACTTGACACAACATCTCCAGGACCTTAAAATGATAGATTTTGTGGTTAGATAAAATAGTAAGAATTGAAATAAAACTTTACATGCAAGGGATGAGCCAGCAGCAACAACTGTGAATGTAAGACAGTATTGTTCTGATTGTATATTCAAACTAGAAAGAAGATGAAAAAAAATGCACCAAAGTTCTTACTGTAATCAAACATGTATACTACCTGTCAGTGGCCACAGCACAGTAAACTTGAGACCCTACCTGTAATGTCCTTGGTGTCCATGTTTCAGTGATTTCCCATGTATTAGTCGTTCCAACTTGTACTAGACTACTTTTGATCATATAAAGAGGAGGTGTCCTGAAGAAATCTAATAGAGTAGTCCCACTACATCCTTGAGTAATTGTCAGCGTAAAATTAAATGTTTCACCAACTTGAACTGCCGTACATGCGGACAGTGTCGAGGTAATCGTAGGTTTTAATGAACAACTAGTACTGTTTACAATGTGTATTAGAAATTGAACAGGAACACTACTAAATGGTGTATATGATGACTGATCATAGAAATCTTCAACCATTAATGTCACGGCATAATATTCTCCTACATTTTTGCCTGAACTGTTAAATGACAGCACACAGTCTTCATCGTAAAGGGTACTGCCAGGTGCTGTTTGGCAAACATCGCCACACTCATCGAAACTAGTTGTCTTTTGAGCCCATCGACAACTATTATACAAAATCACTCTATGATATGAACAGAATTCCTAAAGAATTTATTACTACCTTGTATAGTCATTATCAGCATCAATCACTGGAATCGTTATATTAGTCACTGTATCTATTGTAACTTGAATGGCTAGAATAGAATGAAGAAAGTAAATATAAAATGATGAATGATTTTTAAGAAACAGATAATCATAATAAATGGACAATAGAATTCTTTATAATGGACTTATTAAATAATTGATATTTAATTTTTTCTTGACCTCTACATTTCAAGTCCAATTGTTATTTTCAATATACTTGCCAATCTTGCTTCTGTGTATGTATTTAATGAGCTTCACATCTTTTTTCATTCTCCATATTATTATTTTCTATTTACTCAGCGTTTTTTTTAGCATCTAATATTTTAGTGATTCTGTTCTTATTTCATTATTCCGTACTTGTCTTTTACCGGTCCAGAAGCTTATAGTGCAGGACAAGAAATGTTTTATCATTGAGCGAAAGAATATAAATTCGAATTTGTAAACGAAAATATTTTGTATTCAATATTACTTTTTACGTCCCGTAGAAAATATCAGATCGAACGGAGATCATGCTGTCAAAGAATAAAGTGTATTCTCTAAAATACGATTTGATTAAATTATCAAAATGAATCGTTTTTAATACTCGATAAAGACCTTGGAGCATGAGAAACATAAGACAACTAAGAAAATATAGTAAATTACTTCGACAAGTATAGTTAGTATATACATACGTGATAGGATCGTAGCAACCGGTGGTGTATTAATGATTCCATCTGATCTAAACGTCAAATCAACACAACATCCGATTGACCATGCAGCACTTGTACTATAGCAAGTGGCTCCAGTTGTCGTTGATACTGTTGTTCTTTTTGTTGTTGATGCTGAACCAAAGAGCCATCGTTTCTTTCTTCCAGTTACACAATTTGTTGATTGTAAACCGATCCAAGCAGTACCTTGAAAAGCTACGCAGAACTTTGAGCCAGCTGTGATATTTTGAAGTGTTGAGATTTGGCCTGAACTTGAATCAACAATAGTACTGAAATCAGTACAATATTCACCGATATCTATTGAAGAGTAAGAACCGCATGCACTAGAGGGTGTGGTAGTACATTGAAGCGTATCCGATCCACTGACTAGTTTAGGTGATTGATTTGTTATTATAGTTTGATCACAAAATGTTGCAGAGCCATAAGATCGTCGCCATTGATACGATTGTGTGAACAGAATGGAGACTTTTGAACTAGTATCTGTATTACTCATCGGACGCCATGTCACTGTTCCACCATAGAAATGAGATGATTCAACGGAGACAAAACAGAAGAGTAGAATTATGTGTATCATGTTTGTAATCAATATGATTTTTATCTATAATAAATAGTAGCAAATATACAGAGTTATTTACATCTTGAAATTCATGATCAAATATAAAACAAAAGCCTGTGATTTTTACATTACCTACTACACGAATGACAGTGTTCTTGAAATTAATAAACAAACTTTTGTCTTTGATTGAGAGAAGACTTATAAAATAAATTCATCTACGCAACATGTGTTGTTATTATTCAATTTTCATCCTTCTTCAAATGGAAGAAAAACAAGATTGGATTAATCTAACAATATGAAAGCAAGAATAACATCTGATCTCAAGCAATTTGTTTCTGTTTGATCATTTGTTCATATGCTTTTGTGCATTTCGATAAATATTGATTGGGCGTAGATGTAGATGGATGTGAGTGTGCTAGTGAAAAGATAACTCATATTTTACCCAAATCCACATGTACAGCCATAGACATGTCGATACTGAGATCCATCTATATCTCCTCTCTGAAATTAGGCTTTCAAGAAAGACATTATACATCTTTTGAACAATAGAATCATTCATTTCATTAAAAAAAACGTGGTTTTACAAATGGTTTGGTGAATTATTTAGATTGAATTGGAGCCAATTTCTGATGTACTCGCTCGTTAGTGTGTTTCCAAAAGTTGAGTGTTGAATAAATGAGCTACAACTATTAATATCAGATCAGTATCTGTACTTTCTCATTTTCGAACATAAAACTCGAAGTCAGTCCTTATACTTGCTGTATATCCATGCGATATGTGATTATCACTAATTGTTGGCCATTAAGCCAATGTCTTCATACTTTTCTTGTTTGCCATTCATATTTTCAAGGATG
>CAJNOL010000850.1:5928-36976 GCA_905250125.1 Rotaria sordida
CACACCCACACCCACATCCACACCCACACCCACATCCACACCCACACTCACATCCACACCCACACCCACATCCACACCCACACCCACATCCACACCCACACTCACATCCACACTCATACACACACACCCACACCCACCCGCACCCCACACCCACCCACATCCACACCGCCACCCCGCACCCACCCACGAGGGGCCGGTTTTGCCTCTTAACGACCTCCCCAACCCCCTCCTTTTTAATGCAAGATATTATATATAAGATTTTCCAAAGTACTTTCTTTAAAAATATACTCGAAAAAACAAAATACTAAAATGATACTTTGTAAAATTATTAATTCCTTTAGTGTTATTGTTTAATTCAATTTATACTTTGATGTCTTTTCCATAATTTTATTTATAATTCAACTCATCGATCAACTTCTTGTGAGAAATAAACAAAATTTCGTTGAAAGAAGAAGAATAGAGAGAAAAGAAATTTTCTATTACATAACTCAATATAAGTCTGAATGATCATTTAAATAAAAAATCCTTATGAGTTTTAGACTAATGAGTAAAAAATCCGTTTTAACTTAAGGATACTAAATTAATTATCCATCATAGTGCATCATTGATATGGAAAATTTATGTGTGGATGGGTTTGAATATTCTTGGTGGGTGTGGGTATGGGTGTATCTGTATTTTCTTTTCCTCCGGACATCCACATCCTGCGCTCACACCGTTTTGGATTCGGATTTCTCTTGTTGAGATTTTCCTTCTTGACGAATTCATCTATAGAGATCTATAGAGATTTTTTAAAATCATCTTTTTTTCCGAGCTTTTCTGGTAGAATTTATTATCAATTTGCTATTTCAAAGAGTTCTTCGGTTTTTGTTGATACCATTCCGAAGTGTTTTCTCTAGAATATGATGTAGAAATGTTGATAAAAAATTCCAAAAGAATAGCATACAAAACTACTCATTCTGAAAGTATCACGTACAAAAATTGAATACATTTCCAATTAGTATCTGGAGTATTAGAGATATATTTGAAATATAGATTACTTATAGTTAGTTCATGATATATGAAATTATACAATCAGATGAATTAATTCTGTTTCTTTTCGATATTTCGTTTCAATCAGAAAAGTAACGAAGAAAAACATGTTGAAACTTTTAAGAAATTAAAATCATTAAGGGTGCTTTTTATGATGCTATTTTTTGTGTGACTTGGATAAAATATCAATTAAATATAGTTTAACAAATTATACATTAGGTTTAAAAAAATCTATTTAAAATAAATGGAAGTTCTTACAATTTATTTTTATTTTATATAACAAGTACGAATAATAATACATTAGATTACTGATAGTCTAATTTATACATAAAGTGTAAATATAATGCATACATGAAATTTCTATTTCTTTTCAAAAATGTGTGTAACTTTTCCAGTTGAAGCGTCGATTATTTGAAGTGATATGATCAATACTAAACCATTTTACAGAGAAAGGTTTTCTCTTTCATCTGGCATATTTGAGCTTATTTTTGTTTCTACTTTGGATGCGTTTTAACAGTCAGATTTCATCCAGTGTCAATATATAGACCTTATAAATATTAGTTTAGGACTCTTAAACTAAGGATTTTAAGAAAGGTATTTTCAAATTCTTTTTAGTTGCTCCAGAAAGTCAACAAGAAGATACGTTGACGTACTAAAATTACTATTCTCTACCTGCTTGCTACGAATAGTATCAAACTTTGTATGGAAACATTTATGAGGATCAAAATCCAATATAAAATGTTTGAAATTTAGAGAAGGATGTCCGGATTGATGTTTATTTTCTATTTAATTTATGCATAAAGTAAAGTATTAATAATATCAATTGAAAATAAGTTTAAATTATTTTTACGTGCAGCTTGTGTTTAAAAATAAAAATAAATTTTATGAGATTTGGACCTACTATGTGGTTTACGAAGTCATAAATTAAATTCAAATATTCTATCTCTATTTGACAATTCATCTCAATAAGAGGCGCAACAAAAAGATGCGTGGAATTATATAGAAAATAAAATTCTGAAAAGTACACTTTTTTTAGGTATTCGAAATGGGTTCATGTTTTCGAACAAATGTGTAATGCGAAGAAAAATCTAACTTATTACGAATATACTCATCTGTTAGACAGCCAGACCCACATTCACACCCAAACAGAATATCATTCTCGCATAAGATTTAACTTGGAAAAGATTAAAAGAATATATTAAATAATCTAACATATCCGAATGACCAGATGCATGACAATTAGTTAGCAAAGATAAAATCTTTCAAGAAAGATTAACGAAAATATACGTGAACGTTTTTAGAAAAACAAAATTCTATTTTCTGTTGTTTATTTTCAAAATAAGTCACGAATACTACAATAAAGAATTTCATTTTCATAAGGATAATCTTTTTTTCTTTTAAGTTAACAATGAAATGTTTGAAATTATCTTTAGTATTTTTTTGAAAAGATTATATACAGATGTAGTTAATCGACCACGCGATATTAATTGAAACAATAAAATTAAACTCATAATAATAATTTGT
Organism: Rotaria sordida; assembly: GCA_905250125.1. Lineage (NCBI taxonomy): Eukaryota > Metazoa > Rotifera > Eurotatoria > Philodinida > Philodinidae > Rotaria > Rotaria sordida. Next base: position 8,482 of record CAJNOL010000850.1, read on the forward strand.
TTCAAATTATTTACAGCATTTGATCTTTCGGAAAGTAATAAAAAATTATTTGAAATCAGATTTCATGTAATATATTCTTAATTACATTAATATTTATTTTTGATGATTGCATAGTTGTTTCGTTATACCTTGATGAGTTTGAAAAGTATTATTAATTTGTACACTTTCATATGTTATATATGGTTGATTGTTTCTTATCGGTGTCAGCTAAAAGTTGATTCAGCTCTTATTGTTATGATTTTGATACATTGAATGTGGCAACTACTATTCAATCTCTCCAGATCGTTCCATTCTCATGTTATAAGTATTCTTCTAAGACTCGAAATTGACTAACTACAGTAGAGGACAAACGTTGAAGTGCAATTAGTTTTTCTGTATTTTTCTTTTCATATTATGAGGTACAAGTCGGATTTAAATGGTGATATAAATAGTATGAGAGGTCAGCTACATGATGCATTATAGAATGAGACTCTATCTGCCTATATAGATTTATCGTAATTAAAATAATCTTTTTTTTGTATGCATAAACAGATTTAAGTGTCTTCCAGTATTTCACAATTCCTAACGAAGAGTTTTAAGCTAAAATGAAACAAAATTATATCAATCGAGAGAACAATTTCACGTTTTATCAGTTTATTTTAAAAAAAGACTTTTTCTCAGAGTTGATCTCTATCCTCGAAACTCGGCTTTTGTCCAGTTTTGAATACTCTTTCCAACGGCGTATAAAACATTGTAATAAGAGGGAACTTATGAAGGTAATTGCCTTTTTTTCGTTCTGCTTGCTGTTCTCACTAAAACCAAGCTTCGAAGATGAAGATTGACTCTGAGAATAAGTTTTTTATAAATTGACAGAGCATGAAATGTTCTTGGTAAGGAAACACGAAATACTGAAAGGTATTTAAATCTGTTTATGCATAGTTTATACTATCTACGTATATATATTCATAGTGCATTTTCTCATAAAAACTACATAGAATACGATGTACTTTATTCTTTCCTATATAAAATATACTTGTGAATTATTATAATTTATTATATATAGAAACAATTCATAAGGAAACAAAAGAAAAAATCACCGTATACGGATAAATTAAGGACTGTTCATCTTCTTCATACGATATATTCAACAATAACAACATTCATCCAACTATAAACTTATTAAATCATTGACAATGTCAACTATTGAAAAATGCGTTGTTGTTGTTCTTCTGGACGACATCGGTCAAATAGAATAAATGAATATGTTCTGAAACAAACGACAAATTACAATAGTAATTGAAAAATATCATTGACGTTTCTAAGTAGTAACATCAATCACATCTCTTAATTTCGTTTTTATTTGTCTCATCCGTTTACCCGTATATAAATATCGACTTTTCTCCAATAAAACAAGCAGATAAATAAACATTAATATGGAATATTCATGCATCGAATTGGATGATATACCTGATGAAATTCTTCTCATTATTTTTCAAAAATTAGACAATATTGATGTACTTTACTCCTTGCATGGTGTTAATAAACAATTGAATAAAACAATACGTGATCCAATATTTACAACTAGTTTGAACTTTGTCAAATGGTCATCTAACAAATTTCTTAATAAATTATCTTCTAATGTGATACTTAATCGATTTTGTTTACAAATTTTACCTGATATTTCTATTAAAATCAAATGGTTTCATCTTGAATCATCATCTATAAAACGTATTCTACGTGCTGCTAATTATCCTAACTTATATGAACTCGGTCTATACAATATGAAAGAAAAGACAGCTAGACGTCTTTTTATCGGTAAGAAAATCTTCATAGAATTCCTTTACTCCTAAACAAACGAAAATTTAAGATAGACACAAATATTCTGCTGAAATCATTAATAAAGTTGCATAGATCATTGAATATATGAAAGAATTTTTATTCTAATATATATATGATGACGTTACAAAAGAATATTTATTACTTTTAAGAGATTTGTTTAGAGAAAAGAGAAATTATTTCTAAAAATAATTTGTTTCTGTCAAAGATAATCTTAATCTTTGATCTATATATAAATATATTTTGATATAATAATTGTATATTTATGTGTTTAGATGAAAGACTTTCATCTAGTATTTTTAAAAGGCAAATAAAAAGACTGATTATAACAACTGAACCCAATAAAAATTATTTATTGGCAATCGTAAAAATGTGCAGTCGGATTTTTTCTGTGTTTAACAATTTAACACATTTAATGTTTGGTGAATCATCATATGAAAATATTGTTCCCTTACTATTTGATGTTCCATCTCGAAGTTTTTCTTCTTCAAATCTTTTTACTATTAAATATCAAAGTTCAAAGTTTCTCACAGTTTGTTTATCTTATCGATGGTCGTTTCAATCAACTTCATACACTCATTGTTGATTTAATTAATCCTGCTTGTTCAATAGAAATAATAAAGAATAAAGTTAGTTTTAAAAGAAAATAAATTTGATTTTTTTTTTGTATCTTTAGACAAAAACCCCAAATCTAAAATGTTTTGTTCTATCATGTGCTTGGGAAATGACATATTTCGATGAATTTTTTTTGCAACTTCTTTATCGAATGTCAAATTTAGAAAAACTTGGTTTATATATTACGACCTATGTCCGTGATACATTTATTGATGGAAATTATTTGAAGAAAAATATTTTCAATCGTATGCCACAATTAAATGAATTTTCATTTGATTTTCGTTCTCTTTTATTTATTAATAATCAAATCAATTTCCCATCAAACGAAGATATTCAACGAACATTCACAGATTTTCAATATAATAAAATAATATCTTATGTTAATCATTTTCTAGAAGAAAACCAGGCTCAATGTCATGTTTATTCATATCCATCTCAAATCCAATATTATCAAAGAATAACAAATCATTTTCCAGGTGGAATATTTAAATATGTTCGTTTAATATCATTATATGATGAACATCCTTTTGAACATGAATTTTTTATTCGTATTTCTCAATCATTTCCATTTATTGAAAAATTATCTTTGATTAATAATCAAACACAAACAATCTCACAATTCATAAATTGTTAGATATAATTATCTTGTTACACTTGATATTGAAAAAGTTCATGATGATTACCTTGAAGAATTTTTATTTCATACAAAAACATATTTTCATAATAATATTGTTGATTTATATTAATTATAAATCATTAGAAAGAGTAACACACAATTTTACAATAGATTCAACACGAATTAATTGTGCCAAAATAAATAAAATTTATTTATGGGGAGAAAAGAATTATTCCAATTCTTTACGAGATTATTTTCCTCAAGCAATAATACCTTGATTATTATTTTATTCAAAGATCAATCATTTTACAAAAGAAAGAAAAATATTCTCAAGAAATAAATTAATATGATCATATCTTACAAATTTTTATCTGTCAAATAGATTTTTTTTTGTATTTAATATTTGAAATTAAAACAATAAAAATAGATATCCCTTAATGTTGTTAAATTTGACAATTCTTTTTTTATTCTTTTTTCAAATATAATCATTAGGATCTAATAATGACTTTCATCACAAAATGGACTTAATCAAACGTCACTTTTTGAAAAGATCTTTTAAGATTAAAAATTCTTTTTTTTAAATTGTTTAGTCAATTTCATATAGGACTTTTCTCATTAGAGAATTCGTTCATTTCTTTTTCTATTAAAATAATTTGACTGAATACTAAAAAATATTATTTTTTATTAAAGATGATTGGATGTATCTTATTAAATGAGATCAAGAGAAATATTTTATTGACAAATAAATTATTATATTCAAATAGACAAATACAAATATTTTTATTCTTTAATAAAAATAAACCAAGTCAAAATTTGCAAAGTTATTCAACGTATGTATAATATCATTCTTTAGATTCACTCTAACAATTCTTTTTTCTTTGTCTATCTTATCAACGTATTTTTCGCAATTATTTCATTTCTAATTAAAACTCAAATTAGATATTCATAATATCAATCAACCTGTTCCTATTTTACATTGAATTTGTTCATCTAACTGTATCATTTTATTGTTACGGATGAAAAGAATATAAAACAAATAAATCAATCATCTTCAAGATGATGTTTTAGCTAATTGTTCTGTATCAATTTTTTGATTAAACTGAGCTGCAGTTTCCGGAGTAACATCCAGTGTTTTATCCAGTGGGGAGGGGAAGGAGGGCATGGGACATTTTACCCCCCCCCCCCTTGAGACAAAGTTTTAAAAAGTCAATATAATTGTTCTAAAACTATTTTTTACGACAGATTCTGAAAGTTGTTAATAAATCTAATGTTGTTAAAATAGAATCAGTATTTTATCTAGCGTGGGGACAGGAGGAACCGCACTCTCCCGGAGATTGTGTTGGCTCTCTTCGGAATAATTTGAAATATCTTTCAGAAAGAAAAAAAGATCAGTGCAACTTTTCTACAACTTTTTGTTCGATGAAAATTTGCAGGAAATGTCATGTGATCAAAAATGAACAAAATCATTTACTGTAATAGAAAAATATCATATACAATATTGCAATGAAAAACAAATACCGAAAAAAGTAGTATTCTCCATAAATGATGACTCTCAATAATTATAGTGCTTTGTTTTTGGTATAACTCTACTAGTCTTGAGTTTTACCCAGGTTTAATGGTGACGAGCAGTAACTATTATTGATTAATTAAAAGGGTTCTACAAAGGACTGTTATGTGACTAAAAACCTATTGTCATGGCTGCAACTGCTGTAGTTTCAATAGGTTTGAGTCACTTATAATCCGCCATATATATGTTTTATTTAGCACCGATTTAGGAGGAAGATCGACATGCCATAACAATTGCGATTCAACTCATATCGTACGAACCGATCGAAAAGCGTCGGTTAATTCCGGTTACTTTTGTGACCGACAGTTAACCGTGATTATTTCTTTTGCTCTCAGTGTTTCACAGCGTAAAAAATGACGGTTAACCTTCCGGTTGACCGAAGAAATATTGGTCAGAACTGCTAACTTTTTCGGTCAACCAGGAGGTCAGCCGTGGTTAACCGTCGGTTTTTACGCTTTGAAACTTCCAGAAGAAAGGAAATAACCGTGGGTTAATCGTGGGTCGCAAAAATAACCAGAATTAACAGATGATTTTCGATCGGTTCGTATGACACGGGAACCTCGTGTACACCATTATTGTATCATTAGAGATCCTAAGGAATAACGATTTGAGACAGAAGCGAGCTTCCATTGATTCTTGGAGACATCATGAATCAACCATGTTCTATCAGATGGAACGTTGAGAACATTTTCATAGTATGGTCTTTAACTATTTTTTTGGCCCACCTTTGTTAATTCTAAAAACTATATGGTTTTGTAGCCCATGAAAAATACTATTGAACCAGCTATAATAGAACCTGGTTACTCCTGATTTTATATGTGAAAGGTTGATCTCAAAGACTCATTCAAATGATGAATTTATGATTGTGAAAATCCTTAAATGTACCAGAACGATAGCTCGAATCCGGGTATCAAAGTACTAGCCGCGAAAAATTCTTGCATCCTATATATGATTGTGATGAGTTCAGTTTGAAAAGTGTCATGAACCAAAATTATGTTCTTATGCATCCCTGTCCTGTTCTATTCTCTTTTAATGTTGTTTTTCAATTGTCTCATATTATTGTGTTACTGGTCTCACCATTTCTCTTTCAGTACCTCCTAAAATTATTCTATAAGTTCAACGCGTTGACTAGTTGTGCAGTACTATTCTCTGGTTTAATTCGATTGATACAAATACATCCAACGAAATTCTAGAATCTTGATCTTCGTGAAAAATTACATATTCTAAATCACCTAATCTTTTAGTTGTGTTCTTTTTGTTATTAACCTTTGCATTTCTTTTATCGAATTATACAGAAATGAAATTATGTCCTAGAAGAAAACAGTTTTTCTTGTAGTATATGTTTTAAAAAGAGACTCCAGAATCAATATTTATCCCAACATTGTTATATCGCATTTTAACTTTCGACTAATTAGAAAATTGATGAAATAGTGCATGATAATGTTGTTACAAATTCTTATTTATAGTAAAAGCTATCGGCTTGAAAGAGTAGGTGTCGATAAGGGTTCTCTACTCGGCAAAACATACACGAATGCTTACATCTTTGAATTTTTAGAGTTTATTGGGTTCTGTTTCGTTGTAGTCGATGACCGTTTAATTTTTATTAATGCTTGAATGTCAAAGTCTTATACGAACCATTAATAAATAGAAAAAGCTCTCTCTCTCTCTTTCTCTTAGTAAGAACATCTTGAATGAATTCGATGAACTAGTTGAAGAGAAAGTAAGAAATTCTACCATGCTACGGCAATATAAATACAATTCAGAGAACAATATTCATTAGTCAATAATTCATATAAGATAGTAATAAAACTTGAATAGAATGTGGGAACACTAATTTAGCGAAATGAATAAATAAACTATGTAAATGAATCAATGACGAATAATGTAGTAACAGTTTATTTTTACCAATAATTATACTGAGCCAAAACATCGATTTTTATCTTCCGATAGCAATGATACTGTACTTTATATTTCGATATCGATATTTTTTGTTCAAAAACAAACGAAGGTTTGTATTGAAAATTGAGAAAAAATATAATTGGTAGGTCCCATGTCCAAGCCTCGCAAAAATGTAGGAAGAGATGCACATTCGCACCAATAATTGAAAATTCTCCGTCAAATACCCGACCTAACTGTGTCGGAGACTATCGAATTTTGTTCTATCATTGTGTAAATGTCCAGTACACATAAGTTTATGATACAATATAACTTGATTGTTCAGCCCTCTTTTATAAACTAATAATCAATAGACAAACAAAATTTTGACATTAGCAAACAGCTTGTTGTTGTTAATAGACGAGAAATCAATTGCTCTTATCGAAGAGCTGAGGCATATCATCATTCTCACTCTCATGATGAACACCCTAGGTATAACCTGCTTTAGAACGTCAACTTATATTTCAATATAGTTACAAGGTTTTTAGATCTCGTTGACAATTCATAGTGACCTCATAAAATAGCTACGGTTTATATTAAGCATATTTCATATAAGATTGATGTTGTGTATCCCGATCAAAATGATTCTAGATTCAAAAGCACCAAAAATATCATTTAACTAACTTTCAGCTTGTCTAAACTGTACCGAAAAAGACAAATAATACCAAGCCATATATCAATATTATTAAAAATATATTATTTATCAAATAAAATTTAATTCAATTGTTTCTTCTTTGATTCTATAACTCGTCTTATATGGATTCATCAGTACACGATGAAACAGAAAACTTTTTTCAACATAAAAAGTGAAATCTAGAGATGATTGAAATCCTTAGACTTTTACACGTCTTTTCTATATTGTATGGATGAAACTAAACAATTCATTCAAAGAAATTATAAATTCATGAATAAATAGCGTTTAAAACAAAAAAAAATCAGTGAGCAATAAAGCTCAAAGATTCAGACGGTGATTAGATTCTTGTTATGTAGAATCACACTCGCTACTATTAAGGTAGAAAATCTCTGACAAAAAAAAAAAATTTTCATCATTTTCACTTTATTCTTTTCTTTGCATTTTCTTCAGAAAAAAAAATTAAGGTTTGACCCCGACGTGACTTGAACACGCAACCTTCTGATCTGGAGTCAGACGCGCTACCGTTGCGCCACGGAGTCGACATTAGTGAAGGAATAGAAAAAGAACTGGTTGTTCTCATACCCAAAGAAAACAGCACAAACTGTTCTATCCAATAAGTTATTTCTATTATTTTCACATCCAATCTTGATTAGATCGATATATATGCTAGTATATCGAACAATGACCGTTCATTTTATCATAGTTCAACCATGGTGAAGAAGAGAAAAAGAATAGGAAGAAGAAAAAGAAAAAGAAAAAAAAACGTTTTTTCTCTTGCATATAAACTACTTCGTTCGCATTCTTCTTTTCTTTTCTTTCTTCTTCATCATTCATCATCGCCTGTGCGTGCCCCTACCGCAGCCGCTATTACTATCGTTGTTGTTCGCCTTAAACCTAAAAGAGAATTGTGCATTGGTTGGTCGATAAAGAAGATGGAATAGAACGAACAAACGATGTGATCAGAATATATAGTCGTTGTCAGTGTTCCTTTTTCTTTTTCTTTTGCCCTCGTCATGTCTGCGATAGGCTTATACGATAGAACTTGCTTTTTTTTTTAATCCTACAGATCTGAACTCTTATTTCTAGATAGATACACTCATTTACTAAAAAAACAAGAATGGATCAGGAACAATTTGAACGTATTACTACTAATGGTCATGCAACTGTTGTTGACGATGAACATCATCAACCAACAGATGAATCAACAATCGATGAACAAAATACCGATCCGGTAATAGAGAAAAAATTTTCTTATTGTTATTTATTTATTTATTTATTTTATTAATTCTTTTTGATAGATGGCTGATATAGGCGATGTTATTGATGGTCGAGAAATTCAAGTTCTTGAAACAGCTGAAGATATTCAAGCAAGACGTGAACAAGTTCTTGCACGTTTTGCACATTTTAAAGAAGCAGCTAAATATCGTCGTGATAAACTTGAAGATTCACGAGAATATCAATATTTTAAACGTGATGCTGATGAACTTGAAGCATGGATTAATGAAAAAATACAATTATGTTCACAAGATGATACATATCGTGATACAACAAGTGTTCAAGTAAAGAAAACAAAAAGAAAAACAAATTAATTATAATTAATATGTTTTTCTTTAGGTAAAAATTCAAAAACATGAAGCATTTGAAGAAGAAGTAACAGCACATCATAGTGCTGTTCTACGACTTGATGAAGAAGGTGCAGCAAAAATAAATCGTGATCATTTTGCATCACCTGCTATTGAAGTGAATATGAAAATGATAGATTTATTATTATTATTATTATTGTTTATTTATTTTTAGGCACGTCTTGATGAAATTCATTGTTTATGGGAATTACTTTTAAGACGTTTACAAGAAAAATCTGCTCGTCTTCAATTAGCACGTAAATTAGAACAATTCTTTCGAGATTGTGATGAATTTATATTTTGGATGCGTGATAAAGTAAATTATTATTATTAGTATTAGATTTTTATCTTAAACGAAAAAAAAAACACATATGTTTTTTATTTTTAAGGAAACATTTGTTTTATCGGATGATTTTGGTAAAGATTTACAAAGTGTACAAAATCTTCAACGTAAACATGATAATGTTGAACGAGATATATCAACTTTACAAGAAAAAGTTGAAAATTTACGTAAAGATGGTGCACGTATAAAACAAGATGTACCTGAAGGTGTTGATCAAATTGAAAAACGTTTAGCTGATATGATGCAAGCATGGGATGATTTACGTACTAAAGTAAATTTCATTAATTCCAAAAAAAAAAAGAAATTTTTTAATTGTTTTTTTTAGTCTGATGAACGAAAAACAGTTTTAAATGAATCATTTCGTTTACATCGATTTTTATCTGAATTTCGTGATTTAATGTCATGGGCATTAGATATGGAAGCACAATTATCATCTGATGAATTAGCTAAAGATGTATCAGGTGCTGAAGCATTAGTTGAACGTCATTCAGAATTTAAAGGTGAAATTGATGCACGTAAAGATAGTTTTGCTAATGTACAACGTATTGGTAATGAATTAATTGCACAAGATCATTATGCTAAAAGTGATATTGAATTTAAATTACAAGAATTAAATGATCAACAAATAAAATTAGATCATTTATGGTCACAACGTTTAATGTTATTACAAGATTGTATGCATTTACAATTATTTTTACGTGATATTGATCAAGCATTAACATGGATACAAAAACAGGATCAATATTTAGTACAAAATATAAATGATATTGATTCATGTCAAACATTAGATGATTGTGAAGGTTTAATTAAAAAATATGATGATTTTGAAAAATTACTTCAAGCACAAGAAGAAAAAGGTAAATAAATAAGAAAAATAAAATTCATATCTAATCGAATGAGAGACTAATGGAATTTATTTGAACTTATCTATTGATAGCCTATCACTGTATCACAAGAGAATCATAATTCTAAAGATACAACTTTCAGCTTAGTTTCTTTCATTTGATGATAACATATATATGTTTTTCTATCAAGTTTGCTGACGATTCTCGTTTAACTTTGTCCGAATTTCGATTACATATATTTGGAAGTATTCTTCAGAGATGAAATCGATAGTTTTCTTTTTTTGATCTTTTTATGCGGATTTATAGAGCTCTGAATCCCAATACCTTCATTTTGAATCGGAATCTTTACATATATTTTTCATAGAAAAAAAAAGAAAGCGAGTTTGTTAAAAAAATTTTATGAGATATAATGTAAAGTACCTCCAAAAAAAACTCGTCGTACACGTATCTTCTTACTTTAGATGTTCTATCTATAGGAAAAATTTCATGCAAAACAGTTATACCCCTAAAAAACAATTTATTACTTAAAAATCTTTCCTCATTAGATTAAGAAAAAAACTCATCGAAAATTAGATCATAAGTAACTTAATCTTATAAAATACAATTTAAAAGAGTTTATATTTATTAGAATATATTTGTTTGTATCGTATGAACAATAGGATAAAATATAAACATCAATTTTCATAATATCGAATTTTTACTTTATTATTTTTTTTTCTGTAGGCAAAGCTTTAGATGAATTTGGTCGTGATCTTCTTAATGCTGGACATTATGATTCGGATTTAATTCAAGAAAAACTTGATTTACTTTATCAATCTCGTATTGGTTTATTAGAAAAAATTAATACAAAACGTCGTTTATTACAAAATACACTTAATTATTTTACATTTGAACGTGATTGTGATGAATTAAAATTATGGGCAAAAGAAAAATTAAAAATGGCTTTAACACGTGATTATTTAGATACAGCTAATATTAATATAAAATGTCAAAAACATCAACAATTTTTAAATGAATTAGCAGCATATCAACCAAAAATGGATACAGTTATATTAACAGGACAAAAATTAATTGATGAACAACATGGACAAACACAAAATATAAATCAACATTTAACTGAATTAGAAGATATATTAAATAGATTAGTTGAAGCAGCTAATGAAAAATCTGATCGTTTAAAAGAAGCTACAGATGGACAAGCATTTACACGTGCTTTAGAAGAAATTGATATGTGGATAAATGATGTTGAAAATACATTAACAAATGATGATTTTGGTAAAGATATGACATCAGTACAAAATTTACAAAAAAAACAACAATTATTAGAAAATGAATTTGCATTAAAAAAAGATCGTATTGATCAATTATCAAAAGATGCTGAACATTTTCAACAATTAGGTCATTTTGATGCAAATAATATATTAAAAAAACAAATACAACTTGTTACACGTTTTCAATCATTATTAGAACCATTACAACAAAAAAAAGAAAAATTAAATGCATCCGCTGAATTTCAACGTTTATTACATAATATTGAAGTTGAAGAAGCATGGATTCGGTAAAACAAAACAGATTTATCTGATAGATTATTAGGAAATATATATATATATATATTTTTTTTCGCTATTGTAGAGAAAAAGAACCAAGTATAATGTCAACAAATCGTGGACGAGATTTAATTGGTGTACAAAATTTATTAAGAAAACATCAAGGTTTAATGGGTGAATTACAAAATCATGAAGCACAAATACGTACTGTTTGTAATGAAGGAGAAGATATGATAAACCAAGGTATTACAAAAAAAAACAAAAAAAAAAAAAAGAATTTATAAATATAAATATTTCGAAATAAATTTTTATTAATTAGGTCATTTTGCATCAGCTGAAATAAAAAAACATATTGTTAATTTACAATCGAAATGGCAAAATGTAAAAGAAGTATCTGTACAAAGAAAACATGATTTAGAAGATTCATTACAAGCACAACAATATTTTAGTGATGCTAAAGAAGTTGAATCATGGATTCAGTAAGTTAATATTAAAATCATTTGTAATATGTAATAAAGAATAATCTATGTCGTGAAATTATACTAAAGGACAACTGATTAAAATCAGACTCTTTTTTCGTTCTTTCTGAATATGTATTTAGAATTTCCTTTTTGAAATAAGATTGAACAACTATCATCAAATTGTTTCAAAATAATGGTTGCACGGATCATAGTGAAAGAGTCGTTCAAAAAAAAAAAAAGACGTCCGATCTGTAGTTTATGAAGACGGTACGATGTATGAGAATATTATTTTGGTGAATTTTGTATTTTAATTGAAATCTATCAATTAAGGGTTCAGTTTTGTTTGCTCTATATTTTTGCATGACAGATTTCAAAACTTTTGTGTATTTTTGAAACAGCAGTTTCCATAGAAATTAGGTCTTTAGTGGAAATGTTCATCATGTCTTTTTCAGTTAGAAATAAATTATTAGGAGAAAAAAATGTCAATATATACAGTCCTGGACAAAAGTAGTCGCGTCTCATGAAGTTTCAGTGCATGCGTGCGGCATTAAAACTCTGATTTGAAGGACGGATGCGCCCTCGATCGGTTAACATGTACTAGAGTTACGATTTAGACATCATCTCCATATTGTCACAAATATTTTCATCGAAGTCGTCACTTTAAAACAATTGAGATATTGTTTTCTTATTAAGCATGTCTGTTGAGAAAGTTTTATCGTCACGATATTGAATGAAATTGGTGATAATAAATTAGACATATGGAATTGTCTTTAGTGCTAGAAAAAAACGTTGATAGCTCGCCGAATATCAGAATAGCAAACAGAAACTTTTTTGTGTACATATTTCCGTTGAAGACATGTGAAACATAACTCCAGTATATGGGAGCCGATGAAGAGTAGATTCGCGCTGGCGGTTATACTTTATGGAAGAACGGAAGCGGCTACTTTTGTTCAGCACTGTATTTTACATCTGAATCTATTTGCTTTTCTATCAGGTTTTTAACGCGTTATTTCCGTTAAAAGACAATTTGAATCTTTACATGAATTAAGATTTTAAATACAAAACTACAATCTTCTATGTCATTTTTTTATTTTGATATATTCTAGTGAAAAAGAACCAGTTGCTCAATCAACTGATTATGGTCGTGATGAAGATTCATGTAATGCATTATATAAAAAACATCAACAATTATTTAATGATATTAAAGATTTTGAACAAAGTGAATTAGGAGATCTTCGTCAAAAAGCACAAAAATGTCATCAACCAGAAAAACCACTTGTATCAGATGATCTTCTTACAGGTCAACGACAAAAAGTTTCAAGTCTTTATGATTATGTTGAAAAAACACCACGTGAAATTTCAATGAAAAAAGGTGATACACTTATATTACTTAATTCATCAAATAAAGATTGGTGGAAAGTTGAACTTAATGATCGACAAGGTTTTGTACCAGCAACATATTTAAAAAGAATTGAAAAAGATCCAATATCAATTAATGAACAAGAACGTCTTGATGAATATACTGTTAGTGCAAGACAACAACAAATTGAAAAACAATATGCTAATTTATTAAATATTTGTCAACAACGATTAGAAAAACTTGGTAAAATATTTTTGAAAAGTTTATAAATTATATATTTTAATATGAAACCGTAGATATCTTCGACGCGAAAGTCTACTGTACTTTCTTCTTATGTTTCTTATTAAAAGAATTGTTCTACTGGAATTTCGAACTGAAAATATGAAGCTAGTATGAGATAATTAGAAAGTAAAAGCAATATTAAAAAAAAACTTGTCAGCGAAATTCTTATGAGATTTAATTATAAACGAGAATGTTTTTAGTAATAACTATTTAATTGCTTTGAGAATTACGATCAAGGTTATAAAAATTTTTACAATCTAATAGGAAATCGTGGCAGAAAGAAAATTTTACTCTTGCTTGTGATAGATATACGAAGATTTATTCAGACAAAATATTATAGAAAGTTGATGATTGTAGCACCTTCTGTTCGATTTCGGTAAGAAAAGATGAACGAAGTCATTTTCAGCACCTTCCATCAGCCAGCATAATTAGGAGCCCTGATTACGACATGTGATTAATATATACTCGTGATGAAAATTATCGTTGAGACTATTGAGGATTAAAATATGTGTCATATTCAATGAAATGAAGAAATTTAATTTTTATATTCAATATATTAATATTTTAAAAATTTATCTTTTGTAGCTGAAGCTTCGGATGCATATAAATTAATGCGTGAAGCTGCTGATCTTGTTGTTTGGATAAATGATAAAGAACGTATAGCATCCGAAGAATCTCTTGGTAAAGGTCCAGATGATGTTGAAGAACTTCAACGTCGTTTTGATGAATTTCAAAAAGAATTACGTACAAATGAATTACGTCTTGTTCGTCTTAATTCAATTGCTGAAAAACTTCTTCAATTGGGTCGTACAGATGCAGCACTTAAAATACAAAGTGATATAAATAATTTAAATCGTAAATGGGATGATTTAAAAAAGAATGCTGAAGAACGTGAACAACAATTATTATCAGCTTATGAAGTTCAACGTTTTACACGTGATGCTGAAGAAGCACAAGATTGGATAAGTGAAAAATTTCAACAACTTGATCCAAGTGAACTTGGACAAGATTTACGTAGTGTTAAACGTTTACAAAAGAAACATGAAGCATATGAACGTGATCTTAATGCACTTGGTGATAAAATACGTGAACTTGGTTTGTTAAGAAAAGATAAAATAAATTAAAAAAAAAGAAAAAGAAAAAGAAAATTTTTTTTTCTTGATTTTAGATGAACTAACAAAACGTTTAATTAATTCACATCCTGAACAAGCTGATGTTATTATACAAAAACAACAAGTTATTCAAGATCAATGGACAGATTTAACATCAAAAGCTGATTTACATAAAGTAATAAAATTATTTTTTGTTTTTTTCGAATAATTGAAATTTTTTTTTTTTTCTATTGAAGGCAAAATTATTAGATGATTATGATTATCAAAAATTTTTAACTGATTTTCGTGACTTAGCTGCTGTTATTAGATCAATTATTCAACAAATATCATCTGATGAACTTGCACGTGATGTTCCAGGTGCTGAAGCATTACTTGAACGTCATCATGAACATCGTTCTGAAATTGATGCACGTTCAGGTGCATTTCAAGCATTTGAAGATTTTGGTAATGATCTTATTAATGCTGAACATTTTGCAACTGAAGATATTAAACAACGATTATTAGAAATGGATGAAATTCGTCGACAACTTGAAGCGTAAATTGAATTTTTTCATTTTTAATAGAAATGAAAGAATGATTTTATTTTAGTGCTTGGAAAGACCGACAAGATAAATTAGATGAATGTCTTGGTATGAAAGAAAAAAAAAATAAAAGTGTTGTGTTTATTATTATTTTTTAATTTATTTGAATTTTTCAGAACTTCAATTATTTTATCGTGATTGTGATACAGCTGAAACATGGATGGAAAGTCGAGAAAAAGCATTGAAAGATGAAGCTGTTGAAGTTGTTGAAGCAGCTATTAAACGACATGAAGATTTTGATAAAGCTATTAAAGCTCAAGTAAGATTTTTGAGTATTATATTCAATTAAATTGTTTTATGAAATAGGAAATTTCATAATCGAGTTTTTTTTTCGGTCATGGTGATGATCATGCTTAAAAGTTTTCATTGTAGTGGCAATCTCGCAATTCCCTACTTACGAGAGAATCTTCTAAGATACATGCCATTATATAGTATTCTTGTGAAAATCTTTCCTATGGGATTTTTTAATAGATCTATTTGTCAGAGGTTCTCCTATAGGACTATTGGTTTTCAGGAAAGTTGTTTTTTTCTTTTGGCTTTGTCTTGAAACATATTGAATTATGAATTTTATTGATTTTTTTTTTAATGTTAGGAAGATAAAATAAATAATTTGAAACAATTTGCTGGTCAATTAATATCTCAAGATCATTATGAAAAAGCTGGTATTGAAGATCGTTTACAACGTGTACTTGATCGTTGGACACGTCTTCGTCAAGCTATGATGGACTATCGTTCACGTCTTGGTGAATCTCAAACATTACAAGATTTTTCACGAGATGCTGAAGAAATCGAAGCTTGGATTGCCGATAAATTAGCTGCTGCTTCTGATGAACCAGTTAAAGAAACACAAAATTTACAGGTAAGAAAAAAGGCAAACAACGTTTTCGTCTATATTCATTCGCGAGTTTTGCGATGGTCTATTATAAATTTAAAAAAATAATAACCTTATACACTTGGAAATACATGTATATATATATCTAGGCTAAAAAATTACAAGTAAGTCTTTTGTTTGTATGTGTCTGTTATATTGAATTGAATCAAAATTATTCTCCGAATTATTTGCCATTTTGGATGAGCGTGTATTTTTGTGTGTAATAGTCCTTTTTTTTGCATGGTTCAATCAATCTTGCATGCGATCATACTTTCTTTTCTTTTGTTATCTTTGTAATATTAATCATATGGTTTGTTTTATTTAGAGTAAGAGTCAAAAACATCAAGCATTTGTTGCTGAATTAGCAGCAAATACAGATCGTATTCAATCGATTATTGGCATGGGCAAAGGTAAGAAAAATTCAACAAAAAAAAATTTCGATATGATGATTATTATTATATATGAAAAGGTCTTATTGATTCACGTAAATGTGCTGGTCTTGAATCAACAGTTGATAATCGTTTACAACAAATTATTGAACAATGGGAATTTCTTGTACAAAAATCTTCAGATAAAAGTTTAAAATTAAAAGAAGCATCACGACAACAAACATATAATGCTGGTGTTAAAGATGTTGAATTTTGGCTTGGTGAAGTAAGAAATAATATTTAGTTTTTTTTTTTTGTTAAATTTAATATAATCATTGGTTTGTTTTTTTAGATTGAAAATCAATTAGCTAATGATGATGTTGGACGAGATTTAACATCTGTACAAAATATGCTTAAAAAACAACAATTACTTGAAAATGATATTGCTAATCATGAGGTATTCTATATAATTAGATGTAGCTCATATTGATAATAGAAATTTATAAAAATATGTGGTAGCGTTCAAAATGGATCATATATCACAAGCAAAAAATGACTGAATATTATATTTCGCATTATATCCTTTTCCACGGAAAGATACATTTCAAAAAAATATTCTAAAGAAGTTTCGCTTACTTTTGTTTAAAACATTGTAAAAAGTACAACTTCTCGTTTAAAAGTATAACATACGAAATTTTTCAATCGCAATGTCTTTATATTTCCGTCGTATATAATAGAGCCCGTCAGATTCTAGTAGTCTGAGAGATGTGTAGGTTGTGCTAGTCATCGAATACAAAATCAAAAACAAAAAAAGTATATATTGAAGCGACTATTTAATTTCAATTAGAAAATTTCCATTAAGAGCATTAAAGTATGATTCGGCTAGACCCGAAAAAGTTTGATCAATTCAGTGCAAATTTGGATCCGACGAGTTTCTTATTATATTCGATACTAAGACTTCGAAAAAATAAATAATAATGGCAAATAGTTTACAATCAGGAATTTCTTCTGTTAGAAAGCAAAATCTTGCGAAGATAATTACGAGAAAATTTATTCCTTCGAAGAATTTAAATCGTATTTAACAGATCAATATACAAAACTGATATGTTTGTTGGTTTTTTTTGTATAGAGCGCTATTATTGAATTAAACAAAACTGCTGATGAATTTATTGAAAATAATATGTTCGATGTTGATAATATTAAAGAAACACGAAATACAATCAATGATCGTTTTGAAAAGTTTGTTTTTTCTTTTCTCTTTTTGTTTTTAACAAATTCTTTTTTTTTGTTTTTGTTTCTGTATGATATAGAGTTCGTAATCAAAGTGATGCTCGTCGTCAACGTTTACAAGAAGCATCAACTGTTCATCAATTTATTCGTGATCTTGAAGATGAAGAAGCACAAATAAGGTATATTAAATCATCATATTATTATTCTTCAATATGTATTTATATTTTCTTTTTTCGCTTTCTAGAGAAAGAAAATTACTTGTTACAAGTGATGATTATGGTCGTGATTTTAATCAAAGTCAAAATTTACGTCGTAAACATAAACGTTTTGAAATTGATCTAGGATCACATGAACCAAATGTACAAAATCTTCTACAATTAGGTGGACAATTAACAAGTGAAGTTGGCAATTCTGATATTGAACGTAGATGTAAAGATTTAAATAATCATTGGGATTCATTAAGACAAGCAACAGATGATCGAACAAAAAAAACTTGATGAATCAATAACATATCATAATTGGGCATCAAATTTAGATGAAGAAAATGCTTGGATTAAAGAACGTTTACATATTATCAATAATCCTGATATTGGTACAACATTAGTTTCTGTACAAGCTTTACAAAAAAAACATGAATCATTTGAAGCTGATTTTGTTATACAAAAAGAACGTTGTCAAGAAATTTTACAACAAGGACAAAAATTAATTGAACAAGTTAGATTTTGAAAAAATAAAGAACCAATTATTGAAATTTATTTTTTCTTTTTGATATTCATTTTTATTAGGATAATCATTTATCACCACAAATAAATGATCGAATGAATTATTTACAAGATGCATTAAAACGTTTAGAAACTGATGCTAATCGACATAAACAACGTTTACAAGAAAATGCTTCACTTCTTCAATTTATGTGGAAAGGTGATGTTGTTGAAAGTTGGATTGGTAAGTTTTCTAGTAGATATTGATTATTATTTATAATCAAATAGAAAGACTTTATCGTAGATTAGCGTCTATGATTACAAGTCAGTAGAACGAAGCCGTAAAGACACTAGGGAAATTCTATAAGTATTTTAATCTTTTTTGTGTTCTTCTATAACTTTTGAGACAATTTTTTCTCTCACGGGAAGACATACTTTGTTCATAGTTAATAATCATTTTGTAGAAATATCATTTTATGATTATGAAATTACAGTGCAGTTCAATTAAAATTAAACATAAACAACAAAAAATACATCTGAATTATAAGAAAGAGAATACTTATTTATATGAAGTGAATCAAAAAATTCATGGAAGTAGTAACAGAAGATTTATTATTGTATACCCAATTATCAAAAAACAAAAAAAAACTGAACTATAATAGTCTAAAATAAGAAATACAAAGAAGAAAGAATTCGATTGAGCAAACCAATTTTCAACTTTTTTTAGGTGAAAAACTTCATCAAATACGTACTGATGATTTGGGTCATAATTTATTATCTGTACAAAATCTTCTTACACGTCATGAAACATTCGAAGCTGGATTAAGTAATTTTGAACATGAAGGTATTCGTTCAGTAACTGAACTTAAAGATGAATTAATATCAAATCGTGGTAATGTATCACCTGAACAAAATGATAAAATTCAAGCACGTTATGATCTTGTTTTAAATAAGTAAGTAAAAGAAATATATAATTAATAAAAAAAAAAAAGAAGAAACATTTTATTTTAGTTGGCAAAAATTATTACAAACAAGTGGATTAAGACGAGAAAAATTAAAAAAAGCAGAAGATCGTTTTCGTAATATTGAAGAATTATTTTTACGTTTTGCTAAAAAAGCATCAGCATTTAATTCATGGTTTGAAAATGCTGAAGAAGATCTTACAGATCCAGTTAAATGTAATTCATTAGAAGAAATTCGAGTATGTTTTCATATTTTCAAACAAAAAAAAAAAAACAAAAAGTTTTTTTTTTAAAGGCTCTTATCGATGCACATGATCGATTTAAAACTGTTCTTGAAGAAGCACGTTATGATTTTGATGAACTTAAAGCATCTGATGATAGTATTAAATCATTAAATATGGCTGCTAATCCATATACATGGTTTACTATGGAAACACTTTTTGATACATGGAAAAGTTTAGAAAAATTAATTCGAGTATATATATAAATTTAAGTTTATTTTTATAAATTACTTTTTTTTTTTTGTCTTTAGGATCGTGATAATGATCTTCAATTAGAAAAGAAACGTCAAGAAGAAAATGATAAATTACGACAACATTTTGCTGAATATGCTAATGCTTTTCATACATGGTTACGTGGCATTGAGTATGTTTGATATATTCGTTTATTTTTTTTTTTTTTTGAATAATCATTCTTTGTTATTATTATTATTTTTTTTTCTCTCTGTTCTAGATCATCTATGATGAATGCTGATGGTAATCTTGAACAACAACTTCAAACAATTAAAGTAAGAAAATTTCTCTTTGATAATTTTATTTTATTTCTTTTCTTTTTCTTTTTTGTTTTGTAGCAAAAAGTTGATGAACTTCGACAACAACGACAAAAATTAAAAAAACTTGAAGATCTTGCAACAGAACTTGAACGTCGATTAATACTTGATAATCGTTATACAGAATATTCAGCACTTAATCTTGCACAAGCATATGATCAATTAGATCAATTAGGAATGCGTATGCAACATAATTTAGAACAACAATTAGCTGCTATGAAACATAGTGGTGTTAGTGAAGATCAAGTACGAGAATTTTCCATGATGTTTAAACATTTTGATAAAGAAAAACTTGGTCGACTTAATCATCAAGATTTTAAATCTTGTTTACGAGCATTAGGATATGATTTACCAACTGTCGATGATAATCAACGTGATGAACAATTTGAAGCTATTCTAGATGTTGTTGATTCTAACAGGTTTGTTCTTTGATAAATATATATATATATTTTTCTTATCTTATTCAAATTGAGAAGTTAAATCCATAGTTAAGAATTCGGGATGGTCTAGAGATATACAGGGTAAGCTTTTGTTATACTCTGTGTTCTGTTTGAGAAAAATTTTCTAATTCTACACATCTGTAACATTGTCTCGAAGCAAGAATGTGTAAGTTCAAAACCATAAAGACTTGCGAGCTTGAATCTCACATCGAATGAGACATCGAGAAGTATATAATACAAGTAATAAACAGTGTAATTTTAGAAAACAAAAATATTTGATATTTTTTTCCTTTGGAGGAGAAGTATATACAGACATTTTCATGGCAATCTGTTTTTTTTTTTCTGAAATTATCCAATCAAAACATGATCGAAGCAATGTCAAACTGAAAAGCATCCATAAGGGAAACAGTATAGTTTTAAAGATAGTTGTACATAGAAAATGTAATATTTACTCCCTGTATTAACTTCATTCAGAAAAAAAAACTCTGCAAACTTAAATTTCGTATTGATAAATTGATTATATTTTATAGAAGTGGCACAATATCTTTACCAGATTATATGACATTTATGATTAGTCGAGAAACTGAGAATGTTTCATCTATTGATGATGTTGTTTTGGCATTCAAGAGTTTAACAGAAAATTCTGAACGACCATATATAACACGTGATGAACTATTTGCTGTATGTATTATGAAAATTTTCTTTTCTTAATAATAAATATAAAATTTTAATATTTTATTTTTAGAATTTACCATCAGAACAAGCTAAATTCTGTTGTCGTAAGATGAAACCATATCGAGATCGAAATGGTCGTGAAATAAATAATGCATATGACTATGATGATTTTACACGTTGGTTATTTAATCAACAACCACATTCAAGTTATAGTTATCATACATCAGCTGTATCATCACCATCATGATCATAGATTCAAATATTAGTTCAATGAAACACAGTCTCCATATATATATAAAGTGTGTGTGTGTGTGTGTGTGCATTTTTTTGTTTGTGGTTAATTGAGTTCGCACTTTTTGCTTATTCTGTATACTATTTTACTCAAGACTCTTATCATTTTTTTTTTCTCATTTTTTGCTTATTATTAGAATGATGAACAAAAAAAAACAAAACCAAATGGTTGTATGTGTCTGTGTAATGAATTGGGAAAGAAAACATATAATTTAGCTTTAGTATCTTTTTTTATCGTATATAATACATTCTATGTGCTATAAGATTTATTGAATTAAAAGAAAAAAAAGGCAAGGCGAGTATCATCAAGTGCAAAAAGAAAATGAAAACGTGCAAAAACACATACTCAGATCAGTGAGCAAAGATTTTCAATAGAAATTTAAAACAAAGTACCATAGGAAAGAACGACGACTAGGGGATATTGGTGAAGATCTTTTGTATATTCTCACCAAAGTGGAAAAAGCGAGACTTCAGTACTCCGAAGTCTTGCTTTTTCCCCTGGACTGCCATTCATACCCAAACCTACGCCTCAATACTTACTCATTTTCAATATTCCTTCAGGATACTTTTAAACTAGCATGTCATGCAACGAATTGTCCTAGTATTTAAACAACTAATCAATAAAAACAAAGCCAAATTTATTACTATTTCCATTTTATTATGAAAAATAACATGTAGATGATAAGAAAAATGTATATATATATATTCATTTGACTAGATTTTAACAAATACTTCTCTGAATTAATTTTTACTATCATATGTATATTAGAAATAACAAAACAAAAGATAAAATGAAACTACTTATTATTATTGCTCTTGTTTGTACATATTAATACATTCGAAGAGAACTCATGAAGAAACTATGTATAAGGAACAATATTAGAAATCTAAAAACGAGAGGAATACGAGCAACTTTTCAATAATGCTGCAACAAATCAGTAAAATGCCCTTTTTTTTTACTTCACAAAGTACCATTACGGTACTTGGGAAACACAATATTTTTTCAAAGTTGTGAATATCTTGACCCTATGCTTGAAGTTACTTAATACTACAAAAAATTGTTTCCTTGATGATACTTTGCGACATCTATTGATTGAACGTGTTTAACATGATTCAACTACTTGTTTGAACTATGGTAACATAAATAGTCATGGTATCAATGGAACCAATCGATATAGATAAAAATCTGTATGATTCTTTGCATGAATAAACGATTTGTCATCAGGAATAGTATATAAGAATCTGATTCATTTCATTGTCAACTATTACCGGTTTTTCTACACAATCGGAAAACTTACGGTGAGTAATCATAGTAACAATGTTACTTCTGAATAAATCGGTTTTGTCTTTGATGAAATAGATAAATAGACATACTCGAGGTCATATAAATTGTGATCTGAGGGTTAGGCTAATACTAATACAAATGCAAAACTTTCAATCAGTTTTGAATTTATTCATCGATCTTGATCTTATTTTTGTACATTACAGAGAAAGATTATCTCCAAGGATATCTTCTAAAAATGATTTTTTTTCATATTTTAGACAAAAAAAAAAAAGAAAATGAAAGTTGAATTAACTATTGAAAAAAATGTCATTCTAAAACGTGATAAACCTTGGTCACATTTTTATTTTCTTAATGATAATGAACTGTTATGTTATAATGAACATAAAAAATTTGAATCAGTTAATTCATCTAATGGTAAAATTGAACATATATCAAATAAAACAATAATAAATATTTCAAAAACATCTCTTACTCATTGTTTATCAAATAATGGTCAATTATGTGCATTTCTTTCTTCAAATTATGAAATAATAATTTGGGATAAAGATAAATTAATTCGAACAATACCATCATATTCATTAGCTATAAAAGCAATTAAAACTACACCAAAAATTTATATAAGTAATAATGGTGAACAAGCTATTCTTATTTTACAACAACCATATCGATTATTTCTATGGTTTAAATCATCTTATTCTCAATTAATATCTTCTAAATCTCATCATAAATCTCCAATATGTTCAAATATATCGAATCATCCAACAAATGAAATAGGTACTTGGTATGAATTAAATTTAATTAATCAACAATTCGATATAATGAATGATGATGAACATCAAATATCAATTAATTGTTTTTTTCGTTCAAAAAATTCTTCAATTATTTGTGCATTTGTTTGTTTTGATCAATCAGGTTTTATTCAAATAAATCGTATTGATATTAATTGGAAATCAACAATTTATTCTGAACAATTATTATCATATTCATTTGAAATTCTTCAAATACCAATAATATTATCATCATTATCATCATCATTATGTTTTACATGTTTTGCTCATTCATCACCTATATTAGCTATTGGTTTATCAACAAATATTTTATTAGTTTCATTAACAACAATGGTTTTTTCAAAAATCATACCTATTAATTGTTCATTTAAAACATTATCACCAAGTCATCAACAAGTATTTATAAATGATTTAAAATGGAGTTATGATGATCAATTTATAATTGGTTTAACAAATCGTGGTGCTTTATTTTTTCTTAATCGTTTTGGTTCACAATTAAATTTAATAACACAAGGTGAATGTATTACACAAGGTCCATCATTATTTGTTATTATTCATCCATTAATTGGAAAAGATAGTGAAGCAACAACACATTTAGGTTTAGATTCATTTATGAAATCAATTGTATCATTTTCAGATGATGATAAAACAAAACAACAAAGATTTTCTTTAACTGTCAATGCAAATAAATCATTAATTTATTGTAGTGATGGTTATCGTTTAGCACGTTTAACTTATTCAAATCAAATTCGTGATAGAAGATTTTATGATCCATTACTTAGTTTATATTTAATGGATTTAAATAAAAAACAACAAGAACATTCAGTTTTTATACATAAAACAAGGTAAAAGACGGAAATGCATAAGATCATAAAACTGTCCATTACTTAGATTATTCAAATTTATTTATGATTTGATGCAGAATTTTACACTGAGCCATTTGATAGTAATTTTAAATCAATTCAATAATGTCTAGGGTAATCAAGCTCAGAAATATTAAACTTAGTTCCTCATTGTCGACATTATCATTGATATTGTGAGATAGCTTCCTTACAACAATATTGCTTTCATTCCAGATTGGTCTCACTAGATAGAACATTCAATTCTGCAGCAATTCTCATAAGAAAAATTCTACTAAAACAACTTCTCAGTATCTTTTATTTATCACTTCATTGACGGTCAATGGTCTGTTATCTGAAAACTCAGTACTGTTAATTGACTTCTCGAATAATGGACACCTATAAGGTTCTGTTGAAGTAGCTGTTTATATATCACTCTAGAGCACATTTCTAACTCAACGGATACTGATCGTCTGAAAAATCTCCAGCACATTATTCATTAAATATAACTGTGTGCCTTTCTGATATTTAGTAGATTTTTAGTCAAAAAGTAACTATTTGAGCGAAAACTAATAACAAATTTGAAATCAGCAGAAAGGCTGAGTTGGTTTATTTCTATTGTAAATGTTTTTATGGATGTTTTTTTTTGTTGCAAAAGTTCAGTTGAGGTTCCCTACAGGGTCCAATGAAAAAATGAATTCCACTAGAATGTTGTTTACATAGTAGAGATTGAAGTCAAACCTTAAGGCATGTTATTAGAACCTAAAGTAATAGATGACTTAACAGTAAAGTAAACAGTTTAGTAAAAATTCATTTTTTGACTGGACTCTGAGAGGAATTCCTGCTGCATTTTTCGACGATAAGGTTAGTATTTCTAGCCTTTATTACGTTAGACATAGTTGAATCGATCTAAAACTACTATCAAACGGTTCAGTGTAGAATTCTACATCGAATCATATATAAATTTTAATAATCTAGGTAATGAGTAAATTTGTAATCTTATTCGTCTTCGTCCTTTTTGTTATTTTTATTAACTAAAAAAAGTCATATTTAGATCATTTGATGAGTTTCCAAAAGCTGTTGATCGTATTGATACAGAAAGTATTGGCGGTGGTGGTGAAGTAAATATTTCAAAAAAATATGGAAGTTCAACATCATTAACAATTGATGATTTACCTGAACTTCCATTAGATGATATATTTTCTGCTTATCAACTTCTTTTAACATCATCCGAACGTGTTCAACATGAAATTTGTTCATGTCTTGAACGAACAACACGAACAATACTTCTATCACCAAATAATGAAGACGTTCTTACATCAATTCAATTATCACATTGTTTAACAAATCTTGCTCTATCATCTACATTTGGATCATTAACATGTTTACGTATTTCATGTTTAACAAGATTTATACCATTATTTATTGATGTATTTAAACAACAAACAACTGTTGTAAATGATCCCGAATTATTACAATTATGTATTTTATATATTATTGAACAATGGTTACAAGCTGTTTTATATATGCCAACTAAATTAAATACATTTGAATTATACCGAAGACAAAAAGTGATTCAATATAATGAAGGAGAAGAGGAACAAGAACAAGAACAAGAACAAGACGAAATGAATTTTCGAATTTGTAAAGGGATTCAACAATTACAATTATTACAAGGAACAAATATTAATTTAGATGATTTTTTACCATCCTCATTATCTGATCGACAACGTAATTTTCAGGTAAAGATTTTTTTTTACAAGGGAAATTCTCCAACTGATAAATCGCTTTTGAATCGAAACTATGTGCATTATATAGATCCAAATGAGGTATGAATATTTTGGCAATAGTTCGTGTCCTTAGCTTATTGCTGCAGAGATAAGAATGCATCAATTCTTAGAAGATGATGTCAAAGATGAAATTTTTTCTCTGCGGATTGTTTATATCAGCTAGGATCAGGTTTTCTTGTTCCATCTGAAGCTGTAGTCGAAGTTCTTAGAATACAAAACAAAATGTTTCAGAATTGGTCAAAAATTCGCAATTTTTAGTTTTTTTTTCTACCAATTCCAACTGATTTTTAGATTCATATTTTGCATTATATAAAACCTACGAATAGCTTCAGAAAGCGCATTCGAAACCGATCACAAGTGGTCATATGGGAGTCTCCGATTAGAAATTCAAAGCATTGGTTTATATTTGCTTACAAAAAAAAAATATGTCCAATATTGACAATTAGCATACTTCTGGCGATTCTACGTATCAATTGTGATCAGTTTTGAATGCACATTCTGAATTTATTCGGTCGAAAAAACCTACAAATTACGAATTTTTTACCAAGTCCAAAACATTTATTTTTGTGTTCCATAAATTTCGACTATAGCTTCAGATAGAGCAAGAAAAACTGATCCTTGCTAATATAAACAATCCACCGAAAAAAAATATCATTTTTGACACCATTTTCTAGGAATTTGACGCATTCTTATCTCTGCAGCAATAAGCTAATGACACGAACTCTTGTCGGGATATTCATAGCTCATTTAGATCGTACATAATTCACATAGGCTCGACTCAAAAGCAATTTATCAATTGAACGACTACCATCGTTAGATAAAAATCCTTTGTTATACGTTATAAGAAATGTTTCAATCTTAAATGCATATTAGATAAAAGAAAAAGTCATTGCAGAAGTTTCATATAATTTTTCAATTCATAAAATCTTTTAAGTTTGAACGAATCTGTCTTAAATATCTTCAAAATAAAAAGCAATAAAATCTGACAGTTTTTCGATTATTTTTCAATGCGAATCATTTAAATAGCATTAGAATTTAGTTATCAATAGATCGACTTTTTCACGAATTGGTCCCAAACTAAAAAACATTATCATTATAAATAGCGAACATTGAGAAGAACGCATAATAAAAATAATTAGTATCCAATATAAAAAATTTAGCCATTATCTTCAATTCATTCCATATGTTTGTCTAGAACGGATGATTCATCTAATATATATCCTAGCTGTAGACTGTGCTAATACTATTAATATTTTCTTATGTATATTAATATTTCTTTATTTTATTCAAGGCAAATGATTCACATTATAATCGTTTTACTCTTCTTCCTTCATGGTATAAATTATGGTTATCAATAGAAAAAAGATTTTATCTTAATATAAAAAACTTACCAAAATATTTAACAACAATGCGTCTTTTTATTCAATCAATATTACATTCATATCCATCATTAAATGCTATTCGTCTATTACCATATGGTCATCAAATTGATTTAAATGATCTTTTTCCACCAGCAATAACATCTACTGATCATCCATTAAATACAAAAGGTTATTCAACATTAAATGAACGTCGAAAACAACGTCGTCGATCACGTCATTCAATTGATATCCCAAATTCAGCACGTTCATATCGTCGTGGAAAACCACCAACAGAAGCCCGTAAGGCTCTTACACTTCATCGTGTACTTTATGCATTAATTGAACAATATAATATTCGTGATGCTGTATGCATACTTAATGTTGCTTTACGACGTGAAACATCACTTTTATCATCATGTCTTCCAATTGATTTATTTAGTGCAAATTTATTTCAATATATTGATACTCGAACTTATTTTGGTATGCCTGGTAATGCTTTACGTTCTGTTTTACGTACTTTAGCTCGTTTTATGGCTCGATCAATGATAACAACGATTAATAATGAAGAACAACAACAACAACAACAACATCAATTATTTATTTATTCAGTTGATTCAGCATGTCCATTACCAAATTTATTTAAAACAAAACAAAAAATCAATGAACAATTAAAATATCGAATGATTAATATTGATCGAAATCGTTTAAATTTAGCTATTCAACAACAAAA